>CM043719.1:37528017-37779912 GCA_023969325.1 Oryzias curvinotus | reverse complement strand
AGACAACCTCTCCTGGTCCGAGAACATCACATCCTGGCTGGAAATCACAGCAGCGTCTTACTTCCCCGAAAGCTGAAGAAAGCTAAAGTCCCTCCCCCATCATGCACACTTTTTACAGAGGGCCGTGGAGAGCATCCTCACCAGCTGCATCCGGTTGTGGTATGGCGCCGCAAACGCGTCTGCCGGACATACCTCCAACGCATCGTGAGGGCAGCTGAGGGATCATCGGTGCCCCCCTCCCCTCCTCCAGGACATCTACAACACCGCCTCACCCGAAAGGCCCTCTGCATTGCTGATTTTGTCACTGAGAAAAGTGCCCCAGAACCATTATGCAAGACTTATGTTAGTAATGTGTTGCATAATGATGCAAATTCGCTGTTCTGCACGCCAGAATCAGCTGATTCACTTTGATGGTGTGAAGGGTTACGGTAGGTCAAAGACTGTCTCTGTGTCCCCGGTGACATCTCCAGTGTTTAAGGGTTAATCACGGATGCACACCGAGCTCACACCTGTGTGGGCTCAGCTCTCACCTGTCCTTTCCCGGGGTTCTCTTTGGGGATCAGAAGGGAAACCACAGAGCCATACTTTTGACACTCCTCTTTCATGTCCTCCATGATGTCTGGAAATAGAGAAGAAGCAGCAGGAGTTCAACTTTCAGCACTAAGGACTAGGGCTGGGAATCACTGGGTACCTCACGATACGATACGATTTGCGACACATTGCTCACGATAACGAAACTATCACGATAGATTGCTCCCGCCCCTTTTTGATTATATTTTTGTGATGATTGACAGGTGATGTTGGAGCAAAAACAAAAATATATGTCTCACACCAGGTGATCTGCGTAGCGTTTCGTCCACCTGGGTGATCTCAAACACGCTTATTGTGCATCTTGGCTGCACATATTTGGTGTCACCAAGATGAATTTCCATCAGTTTTTTTATAAAAATATAGGAGTGGTTCACCAGCTGATCCACAGTAACTTCTGACCGGGGTTTAAATGGGCAAAAAGTCATAAGAAAGAAAATCCAAAAATGGTTACTGAATTTTGTTTCTCTTTACTAATTTGTGTTTTTTAAAAGGTAAACTTAAAAAAACAAAACAATTCAACACAGATTCAAAATAGGGAGCACATCCTCTCTGACTTCTCCACCTTAAATGTCAATAAGTCCAAGTTCAGTCCAGATTTCCTGACAATCATCTTCATCCACACTGAGGGTCTCAGCTGTTTGGAAGGAAGTGCTGCCAAGTGTCCATCAGTGAGAAGACAAGAGAACCGTGTTCAGAAGCACCATTGATGGAGGTTACAGAACTGTAGAATCAGAGTCTTCTTTTGTGTTTAATAGTTATAATTCAACAGTGTTAACTGAACTGTGGTGATAGGGACATTTAAATTAGAAATATAGAAGACTAAATGAACATAAATGTATTACTGATTTTTATTTTTTTATTTACCTATTTTATTTGAGTTTTATGAGTACATTTTGTACATAAAAACAGTTAATAATAGAGTATAGTTAATAGTAGATGTTCCATACAAATTTACTGGCTCTCAGACACTCACTAGTTGCGTGTTGTGTGGTGTGTTGAAGTTGCGGCCCTCCCCTCAGCTAGACCCCCGCCTTCAGTGGCCCCCAGGCAATTTGAGTTTTTTAAACGTAAATAAAGGTCGATACTTGATAAAGACGTATCAATAATCGATCGCTGGACTAAATATCGCGATATATCACCATATCGATATTTTGGCACACCCCTACTAAGGACACAGTCAGACAAGACCGCATCATTTCCAGCTGTAACATGCAAAGGAAAACCATCACACAAAGCTGCAGATTTATGAAGCAAAATCTGAAGGTACCTTTCTAAAAAAAAGTGTCTTTGAGCTATACCATAGCTAAAATGCTTGTTTTATTCAACTGAGAGTGACAATAATACAAAAGTGCATATTCAGTAACAGGGATGTTTATCATAGGTTAAAAAACTGCTCTCTACCTTCATATTCTTCCTCATTGTGCAGATTGCTGTCGTCGATCAGGTTAAGCAGACGAAGAACAGGAGAAGGCAGAAGAACCAGGTCCTCAATGTGAGGCGCTTAAGCATAAAGACACACAAGTACATTTAACACACTGTGGTCTCTAACAAGCACACAAAAGCATCTGGACAAACGCTTTAGTTGTGTTCTTACACTGACACAAAGGTCATGTGTCAGTGTGAGGAGTGGGAGATCACGGACCACAAATCCTCTAACAAGTTTGTATGATCATCAGTTCATCAAGAAGAGTGGCATCTCGTTTGTTTGTCTGCCTTAGTGTGAATGGATTACCATTTTGTGTTTGTGAATGGAAGTTGGGTGAGAGTTTAGGGGGGTGGGGATTATAGCACTACCAAAAGGAATACTGAAGAACGGGCTGAGCAGGGCGGTGCAGCTGCGGCCTCTCAGTTTGGGGTCGTGCTGAAGCATGCTAAGAAAAACAACCACAGTGAGTGGAGGCAGAGGCTGCTGCAGCACGGCTGGACGAGCTGGACCTACCTCTTGATCAGGTCTCTCAGGTGATACACTGGGATGGCAGGACATAGTAGGCTTTTGCTGGTTAAAGATCTGGTCTACAACCGCGGCGCTGCTGTCCTGCACAGCAGAGTTTTCCTCAGACCTCACGGCAAATGAATGTTCATCATTGTTTCACATTTTCTGCTCTGAAAACATCTGGAGATGCCAACAGAGCTCCTTCCGCATCAGCTGCTGGTTCCACTACTGCTTCCTACCTTCCACTCCTGCGAGCGGACTGTGTCTTTAAGCTTTTTCCCTGAGAACATCTCCAGCAGGATGACGCCCAGGCTCCACAGGTCCACTGCAGCCGTGCAGCCCGAGTCTGCCTCCACCCCCGCCTGGGCCAGGCTGTTTCTGCAGCTCCGCCTCTGGAGCGCGGTAGCCGTCTGTCTGGATGTATTTAACGTCCTGACGGAAAAGAAAATGCTGAGTGTCGTAACAGTTAGAGCCACATCTCATCTGAGCCAACAGACCGACCTGGTTTCCCTGTTTGAAACTGAGGCCGAAGTCGATGAGCTTGAAGCACTCGTCGTCTGCACTCCACAGGATGTTGCGAGGTTTGAGGTCAGCATGGACGTAGCCCTCCCCGTGCAGGAAGGCCAGGGCCTCCAGGATGTCTCTGGCACAGTGCTGGATGAGCCACATGGAGTGTCCCTCCTGAAGCCTGCACACAAACATAAGATTCCACTTCTTAAAACAGGGAGAATAGATTTTGTCCTGAAATGTGGCATCAAATCTGATGTCACGATTCATTATGTTTTGACCAGCTCAGCGGCCTTGTGGTTAGAGTGTCCGAGGTCATGGGTTCAAACCCGGACCGAGTCATATCAAAGACTTTAAAAATGGGACCCAATGCCTCCCTGCTTGACACTCAGCATTAAGGGGTTGGATCGGGGGGTTAAGCCACCAAATGGTTCCCGAGCGCGGCTGTGTCTGCAGCTCCCCGCTCGTCCCCCCAGGGGATGGGTCAAATGTTTTTGTTTTGTTTCTGCAGTCTGCGTCTGTGCTTGTGTATTCTTGTGTCGGTGTTACCAAAAAATGACAAAATAAATATGTAAAAAGGAGCCTTGTTTGTCGAATCGGAAACTGACGAGTTTGAGGGGGAAGGTGAAGTTTCTCACATGAACAAATATGCGGCAGCTTGGCGCACATTTGATGCAGCGTGAATCTGCAGAAATAACTGATTAATACTTTAACTGAGAGAAAAAACATAGTTTCCAGGAGAAATTCATTCATTTTCTTCCGTTTGTCCCTTTCGGGGTCACGGGGCTGCCGGGGCCTATCCTGGCCACTTATGGGTGAAGGCAGGGGGACACCCTGGACAGGTCGCAAGTGTGTTGCAGGGTCACACATATCACACACCCATGCACACCTATGGACAATTTGGAGTGACCAATTAACCTATGAAGCATGTTTTTGGACACTGGGAGGAAGCCGGAGTCCCCGGAGAGAACCCACGCATGATGACAGAAAGGTCCTGTTTCAGGTCCCCCAGCCGGGACTTAAACCAGGGACCTTCTTACTGTGAGGCTAACCACTGCTCCACCATGCAGCCCAGTTTTCCAGGAAAAATTTGGGACAAAAATGGGAAAGTGCTCATGTAGAGAACAGAGAGTGAGGCCGGACAATTCACAGATCATAAAGCTGAGGGGAATTGTGAACCTTCGTGATGTTGGGTTAACCATCTGTGGAGGAAACTCTGGATCTTTTTTTCTGTACATCAACCAAAGCTTATATAACTCTCCAGAACCATTTATGAAAGAAATTGTGACAGATATTACATCCATTTTCTGCTTGAGTACTTACAGGACCTGTATAAACTGAATGAAATTAAGATTACGCAGTGAGATTATTTCTCCAACCTAAATGGATGGGTTTGAGGGAAACAAATGCAACATGTCTGGTGAGGGCATCCATCAAGAGTTTCTGAAGCTTACCTCGCAGGCTGGGCGGCACTGCTGCGCCTCACCAGCAGCTCAGACACGCTGACGTCCAGCAGCTCCAGCAGAAGGCAGTGGGTGGAGATGCCCAAGCAGCTGTGGTTGGTGAACACGCCGTACAATGTCACTGAAAAAAAAGTGGGCTGAGGATCATTACAGAGCCAAATTCATCCAACCCCCAACACACACTTTTAAAGAGGTCCTATTAAGAGCAGTACACCTGCTGCAGGAGGAAAAGATGTACCATATTTTTTGGACTATAAGTCCCTCTTATTGGGAGAAAACCATTCAGCAAATAAGGGAACAAGAATGGAGATTTCATCTTTAAAGGCAAATCATAATAACGGAACAAATAATGGTGCTTAAAAACGTACTTAAAATGTAAGACCACTATTTGATAAGCATTTGTTTCTATGGATTTTAGATCTATTGTTGTTGGTCAGATCAAACGCAATGGTTGTTCTGAGAAAACTGAGGAGAACAAAAAAGAAAAATGATATTTGTCTATACTGTCATGGGTCACACAGACACCTGTTGTTGCTTGGGTGGGAGTTCATCATCTTTAAATAAGTGAAGACGACAGTACAGGAGTAATAATTTACGATGTCCAGAAGGAACTGTAATCATTTGGGAATCAGATGGAATGTCAAGAGATTTACATCTGAACTAGTTTTGCTTTAGGCCGTGGTTTCATGAACAGAATCTCCAGGATTTGATCATTAGAACAAAGTTAACTTCCCTTTCAGTGCCATTTGAGTCATTTAGGAAGACATTCCAGTTTTTTTCTTATTTTATTTTATGATCATAGAATAAAAGTACCTGGTGGTGTTGTGACAAACCCCATTTAGATCTACATTCATTGGACTTTAGCCACTGACACCTTTCATATTTCCCAGAATCTTTGCTGACAGCATCACATGACCCTGCATATGGATTCAACTGCATCATCAAGTTGGCAGAAGAATCAAAAGGCCAATACCGGATCATCTAAAGAATAAGATGTTTGGTGAATGCGTACCAACCAGAACCACTCTGTCACTGATCATAGTGGATCCCCAGAACTGGACCAGTAGTAGTTTTAAACACATAAGTCTCACAGCATCTTAATAATCTGTTGAAAAAAGCTTTTTAAATCTGTAAATGTTATATTTGTCCAAACTAAGTGTAAACGCTTTATGGTGTCAGGGTTTCACCAGTCACTTTGTTTGTCTGACGGGGGGGTGGGTCCCTCTCACCGATGTTCTTGTGTCCCTGGATGTGCTCCAGCACCGACCTCTCCTTGTGGTACCCGTAGTCTCCGGCCTGAGTATCGGCTTGGAACTCCTTCACAGCGGCGGTGGCGGCTCTCCCGGAGCTGACCCGGTACACCGAGGCGGACACCCCCTGTCCGATACGTGACTGCACGGTCCACATCTCCCCAAAGATCTCGAACAGGACCGGCTTCATGCTCTGGTCCACGCCGACGTGAGGCGGCGGGATGCGGTCCTCTGCGCAATGAGCCATGGATGGACTGGAGCCGGGGGAGCGGAGGAGAGGAGCCGGCTTCTGACACGAGCATGGATGGATTAGCGGCGAGCACATAGCCCGTCGCCCCCCGCAACACCGCTGGACCTGAGGCCAGAACCGACCCGAACCATGATGTTTCAGACAAGGGACGGGACCTGAGTTAACTACGAACTAAGCTGGTTAACCGACCGACACCGGCTCCTGGGATCGACTTAAAACACAAACTTTTTCAAAAATCTCCTTACATAAATCTAAAAATTTAAAGCTGAAAATGTTCGCACAAAAACGCAAATAGACCGAGCAGGCAAAATGCAGACAAGTTTCAGAAAACAACAAAGTTTCTGTCAAGCGGGGAAGTCAGTTTGATACTGACGTCACTTCCGCATCTCCCAAGTGACTTTATTCTGGGACACCGCCACCACATGGCGAGGAGGAGGATCGTCTCTGAGATGGTTTTTGATAGCACTCCAGTCAGTGGACAGAGATCTTTTTTTTTATATAGATTTGATCTTAAGTCTGCTCGGTTTTTTTTCTTGGATCAGAACCCTTGGCTTTCTTTAAATTTTCATTCAACCTGAAGAGTGAAACTTTTTTTCATTTATTTTGTCTTCATCGAGCAAACTTTGTAACAAGACCATTTTTTTCTGTTTAATCCTCTTCATGTCTAAATTTATTTCCAATTAAGTTTGGATAAAAACTTATTCTTCAATTATTTTTTCTTCTCAAGTTCATGCTAAATTCCTGCAGCAGTTCTGGAAGAAATGGCATGATGCGAATTAGCAACATATGGCATGAATGGGTTAATTTCCTGTTTTTCTACAATGTAATGCTAAAATATTTTTTGTTGCATTTTTTTTTCTTCTTACAACAGTACTGGTTCTATTCAATACTTTAAACTAATTTCAATTAAATCCATTAATGAATCCCATATAAATCTGATCCGTTTCCTGTCACAGCTGACCTCACGAATCCAACTGCATTTGGTTAATAGGTTAAAATATTTTGCCCTTTTTTGTACACTTTGAGCCAAAGAGCAAATATGTTTTAACTCAGTCAACCTGAGGAGAACCACAGTGTAAGTTGAGATGGTATGAAGTGCAATTTTTATCCTTGTTGTGAGGAGAGTCTCAGCCCATGTGATCTCAAAAGTTTAACAATCCTATTTTCAAAACAGCATGTTAATTTGTATTTTTTCCAATTATTCATGTATTCATTAATTTATTTAGTCATGATCACTTGAAACTGTTCTCGGCGAGGAAGCTGTTGCAGACATGAGGCTGGAGAGATCTCAGGAGCAGAGAGACAAGGGTTAATTCAGGTTCTCGAGCAAGTCATGCACCTAATCACTTATGTTATCTTATTTTGGTGGGTCGTGACTGAATACTAGTCTCTAATAGCAGCCAATACAGTAAATTGATAGGTCGCCGATCCTATTCATAATTCCATATATTTGTTTGCAAGAGTCACAGCAGACGGCTTAAAGAAGGGATACAGAGAGAGGAGCAGACCATTGCACACATGCTGTCTCCATGGTACAAGTGAAAATCAACTAGACTGAAATGTAAAAGACATTTTAAGTATGTCTGAGAAAAATCCTAATAAAAGAGAAAAAAATAAAAACAAAGTGAGAAATTTGCTGTCTAAGGATAATTAAAATTCAAAATGTACAAACACATTTAAAAGGGGTTAGAAGAAGTACATTCATTATCCAACGTCAAGTAAGTCTTTTTTTTAAATCCACCATTAAAGACTTTTAGAAGTAGAAAAAAGGGGAATAGAGGTGATTCAGACAGGCGGTATAAAAGTAAATGTGAATTCCACATGGCCTCATTTTTGAGTATCATTTTTAACAGTCCCAACAAACTGTCAGATTATCTTTTTTATATAGATAAAAGAGCTAAGATAAGAAAATGAAACGATTTTTATTTAATAAACTTTCCTGTTACTCTAAGTTCTTTAGAAAGAAAAAATAGGCTATATTAGAGTGCATAATGGAATGCAGGTACATTATCCTACATTTTATTTTTATTTTATAGCCACTACAGAGAGGGGGATGAATAAAGTCAAATATGTGATTAAATCATTTTAATTAAAAACTAATAATTTTTACAAAACAATATTACTATTTAAGTTGTAATTTTACATTGTTTAGCCTATTTTTAAGAGGTACTTGTGGACCCACAATGTTCATGGGGCTCCAGCCCCTACAATCCCTGTGAACGCCCCTGTTTCTCCCGGAAATGAAGGATTTTCCTCCCCAGAGGGGAAGCTCGAACGTGATCTGTTCGTGAACAGTGGCGGCGGGAGCGTCCACGTTCTCTGCGGGTTACCGAGTTGTTTACAGGTGTGAGGCTCAGGTAAGAGGACGCAGGTGTGACGGCACGCGGAAACACGCACGTTTAGCGTTTAGTTTGCGCTTAAAGAATGAAGCTAAAACTGCATCTTTCCCCCCATATAGACGTGTTATTTTTTTAGCTTGTTGTGACACGCTCAGTCAAGCGTTTACTGAAGAATGTTCAGCTTTTTAAGGCATGTGGAAGGCAGCGCGTGCGTGACCCCGAAAGGAAGTCACGTGCTAGTCTGCATTAACAACATCTGCTGGCCGCTTATTGGATGGATGTTCTGGGCACGCGACTTCAGATTTCATTCACATTCAGCTGCACAGAGATTTAACAATGAAAGCCTGGTTTTATCAACCCTCCTATTTTTTGTAAAATAACACGTAGGTCTTCACAAATCAAATCGTTTTTAAAGGAAGTAATTGCGATAGCAAAAAAAAAAAAAAACAACAAAAATAACTTGGGTCTAAGTACAGGAAATTGGGTTTTTGCAGGGTCAGCATCTGCTGGTTCCAGTCTGTTCCAGTTTTCTTCTTTTTTCTTTTTCAATCTGGAAAATTCTTGTTGAAGACTTCAGGTCTTCGGTTGAAGAGGGATTCCTGTGTTTCAGTGCAACGAGTTGAATAAAAATCATGGTTCTCGTGCGTTCTTTGTAGCTTGATTTAATCCTATGCCCTGTGGAAGAACAACCCATGAGTATTTCAAAACTGAATAACAAATCTACTTGACATGTTCACTGTCTGTCACTTCTGTTGGTAGGTGTGTTGTGGAGGAAAATGAATGACTTTGCAGTTCTCAACACGGGGAGGAAGATGCCCCTGGTTGGCCTGGGAACATGGAAGAGCGAGCCAGGAAAGGTAGAGGCTGCCACAAACAAATCTTCATTAACTCTTCTGGCATATGTATAGTATTGCAGATTTTTAAGAAAAACGAAGTTTTCTGTTACATTTGATTGTTTTGCACATTTGAAATGTCTGTTCTTTGCACCTTACTGTTTGGCCAGAGAGATATTTCCTATCTTTTGGATCAATAAACATCATTTTCACTAAGTTTACAGTCAAATGCAAAGGAGGTATGACTGTTTCATAGATGATTAGCATTTTCTGGCATTCTGTAGGACAATAAATTATGCTTTTCTTCAATTATCCCACAAATGTGTAAAATCTGTTGTTTTCATCAAGGTTTCAGTCAGTTTTATATTTGACTTCACAGGTGAGGCAAGCAGTCCTGTGGGCGCTGGAAGCTGGTTACCGTCACATCGACTGTGCAGCCATCTATGGCAACGAGGCAGAAATCGGAGAAGCTCTGAAAGAGATGCTTGGCCCTAGCAAGGTAAAGAATTCTGAGCACATATGGTGGTTTCTGGTCCAAAACATCGACGATGCTCATCAGTCTGACCGCCTTGACCCTTCAGCCTCTGAGACGAGAGGACGTCTTCATCACCTCCAAACTGTGGAACACCCGGCATCACCCAGAGGACGTGGAGCCCGCCCTCCTGAGGACGCTGAAGGATCTCCAGCTGGAGTACCTGGATCTCTACCTCATCCACTGGCCCCACGGTTTCCAGTGAGCTCCAACGCCACCACATACACAACCAGACTGTGTTCAGCTGTTGTGGTAAACACGATCCGCAGCATCTGGACTGTTCTTTTTGACACCTGCAGACCTGTTGCTAAGAGCCAGTCTCTGCATATCGTTTTTTATTTTTTTTATTTTTTTTTCAGAGAATAAGAGGTGGGATGTCAATAAATCGTCTTATTGCTGGCTTTAGTAGATGGATTTTCACAGATTCAGTCATCCATGGATGATTGTTTGGAATGATGCTGTCAACATTCCATGTGAGGCAGCACAGTTGGCGGTCGGGGTTTCTGCTGGTTCATTTGATTTCCTCAGGATGAGAGCAATCAACGTCTTTTGTAATACAGATCCTTCAAATTGAGCTGATTCAGTGTCTGAACCAAAAGCTTTAGTTTAAGAAGCTTCAGTTCTTGAATAAATATTGAGGTTGTCGCTTATCTTTAAATGTTGAATTTTGAGGCCTAGTCTCAATACAGTTTGTATTTGTTTGCTAGACGGGGTGACGTTCCGTTTCCTAAAAAGGAAGATGGAAGCTTGATTTATGACCACGTAGACTACAAGCTAACATGGGCTGCCATGGAGAGGCTGGTGGAGAAGGGGCTGGTGCGCTCCATCGGTCTGTCCAACTTCAACAGCAGGCAGGTGGATGACATCCTCTCTGTGGCCAGCATCAAACCAACAGTTCTTCAGGTACAGCGGTCAGTGCGTCTGCTGATGATCGGAACTGTGCCTGAACTGATCCTGGTTTTCTGTGGGTGGGTGCGTATGACAGGTAGAGAGCCACCCCTACCTGGCCCAGGTAGAGCTGCTGGCCCACTGTCGAGACCGGGGTCTGGTGATGACGGCGTACAGTCCTCTAGGCTCTCCTGACCGCGCATGGAAACGTCCAGAGGAACCCGTCCTGCTGCAGGAACCTGTAGTGACCTCAATGGCAGAGAAATACCAAAAGTCTCCGGCTCAGATCCTCTTGAGGTGAGTCTCCAGGTGCATTATTTCATGGTTTTCAAAAGTGAGTATCTCTGACTAAAAACATGTTGTGGTTCATTTGAATTGAGGACCGTGCAGTGGTCCACACTTTGGCCTTACAGTGAGAGGACCCCTGCTTAGGAATTTCTCCAGGCGCTCATGGTTCCTCCCCCACAGTCCAGTCCTTCATAGGATGAATATATGTGTCTGACCACAATGAGAGACTTCTTTTTTTCATATTAAAGATAATCTTAACTGCCTTCAAATAAAACTAAGGGTTTGGTCCCATGAAATGCTGCTTCCAGCCAAAACCATGGTAATCAGTTATTCCGCTGTCTGCAACAGAGAGCAGTCCAGAACTTATGCTTAACACCAGGATATAAGTAATCCACTCCTGTTTTTATCCCCCCAATTCTTTCACTATTGTGTATTCACAGAAGAACTTGATACTTTTTTCCAAAAAGTAAGATGACTTAGAACATTTACAGAAAGAGTTTTATAAACTTTGTAGAAATTACCATTATTTGTCATCTAATGGGGGCTGGACTTCAGAGACATGGCACTGAAGAACCAAGAATGGCCAATAGTAGCTCAGAGAGAAGCTCAGTCTGTTTAGAAGCAGATCAGTCTGTCAGAAGTTTGAAGTCTCCTCCCCTGGGTGCCGGTTTCCTGGGCCCGGCGGTGCTCTCCCCACGCAGGGAGAGGGATCCCTGAACTTTCTGGCAAACCTAAAGACCAGGGATCATATCACACCTGAGCCGGGGGTGTCCGTGTCCCTGCGGGGTGGGTTCTGGTCCTTGCTGCCGGGTGCTGGGCCTCGCCAATTTCTATCTGTGGCCGAGCCTGGTCAGGCCACGGCTACAACAACCCTTGTGGGCCCCCTTCTCTCTGGGGTGCCCCCCTCCTGGGCGGGGGTGGCTGGCCCCTGTCTTGCACCTTTCTGGACCACCTGTGGCCCTGGTGGGTGGCTGCCTGGAGCGCGGAGCGGGTCTCCCTTTGGGGGTCCTGGCCCGTACCTGGGGTTGGGGCGGGGGGATGCCCAGAACTCCTGGGTGGTGATGGGGTGCTCGTCTGGGGCTGTGGGCACCCTTCTCGGGTGGGGCCCAGCGTTGGGCCCTCCTGGTGCTGCGGGGGGGCTGCTCTCCTGGTTGGGCTGGGGCGGCGCTCTCTTTCCCCCTGTGCCTCCCTGCTCCCTGGCTCTGGGGGCCTCGCGGCGGTCCTGCTGGCCCTGGCCTGGTGGCGGATGTGGTCGCCCGGGGGGCGGTTGTTCTCTGCCTGCTGCGGTGTGGCATTGGGGGTTCTGGCTGCTGCTGCGGTGGGGGTCTCTGTGTGGGGATGGCTGGACACTCTCCCTCCTTCTTTCCACATTCCATCATCCATTTAGAAGAACATAAACACTCACCTGAGCACAGGTGTTAGCTCACCTTTTTACTAATAGTTTGCGTGATTGAATGAATGAAATATCTCACACTAGTTGGCTTGTAGACATAAGTATGCGTGAGTGAACACTATCTGGATTGTGTTCATGTTGAAGTGTGTTCTTTTTTGCAGCTAGCAGGTGTGTTTATAACTTTTGAGTGTGTGTGTGGACAGGCCCCGCCCCTTTGGGATTTGTATTCTATCTGTACTCTACCGAAATGATAAACATCCAGTAGCTTGTTGGTAGAGAAGTTTGAAGTCTCCTCACTGGCTCTGCTCCCTCAGATTTTTCTAAGTGTCAACACAAAGGTCATGCTCTTTAGAAACTATGAAATTCAAATTCTGTCAAAGAATCTTCAGGTTTGCATGACTCTGATGTCTCTGCAGGTGGCAGACTCAGCGAGGCGTAGTGGTGATTCCTAAGAGTGTGACCGAGTCCCGGATCAAGGAAAACATCCAGGTGAAGCATTCAAGCACAGCCAAAATATTTACTGCAAGTTGATTGATGTGCTCAGATAATAAAGCTAAGCTGAACCCCTCAAACTGAACCAGAGATGTCATGTACACAGAGTAAAGAAACAATGAAGAACTATCAACCTCAACCCAGGGCAGTGACTCATTTCATGAAGACTCCCTCCAATGAAAGATGTTTTTCTTTTCTCACTATGGAGGATGTATATAACGAAAATTCAGCTCAAAATGGCGAAACATGGGAGTGACAACCGGTTGAAAATCGATCATAAAGGAGAAATTAATAATTTGTGCCCAGGTGGAAATATGACACCAAGTGTTTAATATATCAGAATAGAGCTGCATCAAGTCTCCCCCAACAGTGAGTACGTACGCTAGTATCCGGTAGCAACAGACCTGTGTGAACACCAGATACTAAAAGAAGAACCTGCGTCCCTGGTGTGTACTTAGCTTTAGAGCCAACCCCACTTAGCACTGCTGGGTTCCTCTTTGTACTGTCTGGACCTCCAGCAAAGCTACCTGAAAGCTTGATTAGTTAAAGCGTTATGGGCATTATTGTTTCACTTGGAGGAGGCCCAGAGACAGACAGAGAGAGATTCCACTGATATCCATCCAGGCACCAAACACATGTGAGAAAGGGAGTCCTTACTGAGATTGATGCCCCCCAGGCTCTGGATAAAGAAAATGATGGACGGATGTTCAACTCAGTGGTCTTGTGGTACAGTTTTCACCCTGAAACTAGAAGGTTGTAAGTTCAAATCTATAGTTAAGTCATTCAGAAGTCTCTAAAAAATGGTACCCAAAGCCTCCCTACTTGACACCAGCATTAAGGGATTGGATGGGGGGGGTTAAACCATCAAACGGTTCCAGAGTAAGGTTGTTTCTACAGCTCACTGCTTCCCCAGGGATGGGTCCAAGACACAAATCCTGATGTGGGACAACTAATGGGGTTTTAGCTTAACTTTATCAGAAACAATAGTTTGGTTTTATATTTGTTATTTCCCTTAGTATAACATCCTGGTTAAGTGCACTGATTTGTGATGAGCTGATGGTCTCTTCTTGATCTCAGGTGTTTGACTTCAGCCTAGAAGCAGAAGAAGTGAAAAGCATCACAGCGCTGAACAGAGGCTGCCGTTACATCGTCCCAATGATAGAAGTGAGTTCTGGAAAGGCTGCTGGTGGTGCACTGCTGCAGAGACGTGACTTTGTGTCCGGATGTTCCAGGTGGAGGGCCAGCGCGTTCCCAGAGACGCAGGACATCCTCTGTACCCCTTCAACGAGCCGTACTGAGCTGCCAGGCTGCAGCCGGACTCTGTGCCTTCAGCCCCTTCGAAGCTCAACAAGCTGCCGTGTCCGTTTTTGTCAAAGTGAAGACTGAACACAGAAATAAATATTTTTGTTACTCCTCTTTGCAGCATCTGAGCTCTATTGGTTTCAAGTAAGAAAGGAAATGTTGTATCTTTAATTGAGGAATCATGTCATCACTTTTGTTTGGAAACGTTTAAGGCAGAGCGCGGTTTGGAAGAGTCCAGCGTCTTTCATGCAGCTCTGTTTGTCGATGAACAGCACTGAGCTGATCCCTGTAGAGTGCAGGAATCCGTTTTCATGAGGAGCTCTCACTTCTGCAGAACCTCCTCCAGGTGTCTCTCTGTGGCAAGTTTGGCAGGTCTGCGCCTGCGGATGTTCTGGTAAAACGAGACAGAATTGTGTCCTAAATGATAAAAAAAAAAAAAATAAACTTCTGTCCTGGTAGAACAGTGACGGCTGTGATGATTCACCTGGATGGTGTCCTGCAGGGTGGTGTATCTGTAGCTGGGGGGCTCCAGGCTCTGCATCAGGCTGGAGTGGAGGTGCCTGCTGCTGTCCACGGACTCTCTGATCATGGCGAGTTGCTGTTTGAGCACCTCGTTGACCACAAACACAGCTGGGTTGTATGTGCCGATGTCTGGTGGAAGTGAAAACACGAGCTCTGTGATCCAGCGCAGACAGAGAGCTCAAATGTGACTTCTGCCACCAGAGGGGCACCTGTACCTTCCAGCTGCTCTGCAGTGAGCGCATAGCCCCTCCCCGGAGCTGCACTCAGGTAGATTCGGGCTACAGCGGGAGGCACAGAAGCATCATCTGCAGAAACCCCAACAGGTCAGAGACAGCTCATCTGAAAGAGGAGGAAAAGGCAAAGTCTGGAGGACTAACCATGAATCAGGTGATCCGGCTGCGTCTGGGCGGCTGCATTCTTTAAAGGTTTTCTGGATGAAGAGCTCCTCTGCTTAGATGAAACTCTGACTGAAGCCAGTGAAGTCTGCGAGGCACGGGGGCGTGGCTCTGAGGGGGTGTAGGAGGAAACTACAGCGTCTGCACCATCAGTCCTGATCTCTGACGGCGCCTCCTCCTGGTCTGACAGCTCCTCGGAAACCTGGGAGCCACTGGAGTAGCTGTGAAAGTCGCTGTGATAGTCCAGCACCTCTTCGTCCTCCTGGGACAGCTGCTGGTGCGCTCTCCACGATGGGGGGTCAGACTGTCTGCTTTGATCCTGCAGGAGAAAAATGAAAAGCATATAATAAAAGCACAAAACGGTGGCAAACGCCACAGATCTGCTGTAAAATCAGGCATCCAGAGTATTGACATCTGAATTTAACCTGAAAATATGACAGTCACCTTTTGACTGAATGTTCTGATGTAAATAAGGAAATGACAAAAAAAAACAACTGGATGATTGGGTTTGATTCACAACTGATCAGAGGAACAGAACCACAACATTTCTACACTTTAAAATAATTCCACCAGGAAACTGAGGTATTTCTGAGTTCCTGACCTTAAAGGTGTGAACTCACCAGTGCATGAGAAGAGAAAAGTGATAAACTGCATGTTTTAAATGCATGTATGAGCGTACATTGACCCAGCAACAGGTCCTGAACTTCAAATGAAACATTGTGAAAAAAACTTGAAACCTGCAATTGCATAGATCTTCCTTTTTTTTTTTTTTTATCCCTCCTGGCTCCTCCCCTTTAAACCGTGGTGTTTTTTTTAGTGGGGTCAAGAAAAGAGCACAGCAGAAGGAGACAGAGGATTGGATCGTTTGGGCGTGCCCCACCCTCCAAGCATCGATCCTTTTCAGAAAGGGGGAGTCAAACAGAGTCCATGAAGATGTAAAAGTCTGACACGTCGTTTGTTTCACTTAGAGACCTGTTTGCCTTCCTACTCTGGTTTTTAGAGTTGGTCAACACATGCGCTGTCACCCCTCAGCACCCTGAGGTGTCTGTCAGAAACCTGTGCATCTACATGCATCCGCAGCTGCAGCAGCGACGCAGCTGCGGATGCAGCGTTTGCTACCCTCCCTTTTATGACAAGTTCTTATGTTGAAAGAAAATGAGCAGCAGGAACAAGCACAGGCATGGATTCACACATCTGAACGTTTTTGGGGGGGTCACTCTGTGGGAGGATAAACATCAACAGAACCCTGCTGAGCGAAGAGATCGAGGACGGAGGTTTGGTTGTTGCGGATCCCTTGCTGGACCTTCAAACCTGCTCAGAACCTCAAACTTCAAGCCAGTGTTTCTGCATCAGATCCTACCTGGGATCCTGCTTCTGAAGCAGATGCAGGAATGAGCTCGTCCAAACTCTTTATGCTGATGTGGAGGTCTGCAGACATTAGGATGAACAGGGAAACCGGGAATTAGGTGTCTGCACACATTCATGAGCTCAGAGCTGCACGTGTCTCTTTTTCGGAACAGATGTGCTGTTTTTAATTGTTAGCTTAAGCTCTGTAGAGGATGGGAGGGGGGAATCAAGAGATTTTAGAATGATCCTCTCACCTTCAGAAACGCCACTCCTTTCACTCTGTGCTTCTGAAGAAACTGACCCCCCAGGGAGCAGCTCCTCCAGGGAGAGAACTTCAACACACTCCGACGAGGATGAGGAGGGTCGCTGTGGACTCTCTGCCTTTGGAAAGTCGCTGGTCTTCCCTGGAAGGGGAGTCGCTGGAGATGAAACAGAAGGGCTGAAGTGGTTCTGACTCCGCCCCGAGTATCTGAAAGGAGAATGGCGGTGTGACGCCGAGCTGGGGGGCGACGGGATGGAGTGAGTCCTCTGACTGCTGAGCATCTGTGCAGAAGGAGAGCAGATGTGAAGCAGGGATGAATGATGGGGAGATGGGGGGGCAGGCTACACAAAAAAAAAAAAGACAAGCTCACCTTCTGTGGCTCTTTCAGAGGTGGCCGCCCCCCCTCTTCCGCCAAACTGCTGTCTGAACAATCCACCGATTCCCCCAGCAGTTTCTTCATGTATTCTTCATCACTGTCCACACTCTCTGCTTTCCCAGGTTTGCTCTCTAAGTCCCGCACAGGTGTAGATCTGACCCCTCCACCTGATCTCAGAGCTGCAGCAGGCGTAGAACCCGCGCCCAACTTCTTCTTCAGGAAGCGGCTTCCCCCTGAGCTCCACTGTGCTGAATGCTGCTGTGTGGCCGACGCTGCAGAGATGCTCACCTGTGTGGGCACACCTGCCCCTTGTGGGGGTCCGTTTGTCTCACCAGCAGTGGTCTCTGGGGCTCGATCGCTGCTCCAGGACTCAGCCGAGATTTGGGTTTGCGATTCCTGCTGGGAGGCTGGGACAGACCTGAGCAGAACCCCCCCCCCAACCACTCCTCAGATTTAAAAGGATTCGTCATGATCCATCTCTCAAAGATCAATCCCTTTCCCTGGTCACAGCACAGCTCACCTGGGTTCCAGCAGGTTCTGCTTTCTGTTGACGGGTGAGCGGCTGCTGCTTATTGGTGGAGGAGCCTTTTTCAGAAACCTGCTGCCCCCGCCAAAACCACTGTGAGGCCTGGAGTCCTGTCCAAACACAATCTGTTGGAATCCTTATGTACAGAGAGAGTGGAGCTGTTTGATGAAAATCTAAAGCACATGAGAGAGTGTGCACGTGTGTGTGCATGTGAGACTAGTAAAGCCTGTGGAACCGACTGCATGAAGCTACAGTGCTGACAGCTTCAGACAATTCAAGACCCATTCCAATAAAAATGCTGTTTTTGTGTTTCTAACATGTTCGTGTAACATTTTTTTTCTCGTGACGGAGGGCCTATGTATACAAAATAAAGATTAACATGGAATTGTTGAGTATTTCTTTATTCAAATCACTGTGAATCGGGAGCAGATGAAAAAAATGCTGTCAATAAAAAGAAAAATAACTTCTTTGTGAAAAATTGTCAAAAATACGCCACAAGCTTCCTGCTCCATTTAAAAACTACTAGATCCATTAAACGTCTTTGTTTTCCTCGTCTGAGCTGGTGTTCGGCTCAAAAGGGTTGGGGGTGTGAGGGCTGTAAGCTGGAGCGTGTAAACAGATGGGTGATGGGAAGTGGAGGCGAAAACAGTTCCGCCCACAACTAAGAGCTTCATGTCCTAGAAAATGACACAGGCTTTTTGATATTGGCTAAAAACGCTTTTATAATAGATCTAAAGATGATCGGAGTGGGACAGCAAGTCTGTAAAACCTTATGTCAAATGAGGCATGTCTGTAGTGGACTGATGGGATCTGCATTGACAAAGACGTCTCACCTGCTCTGAGTTCTCTCCTCCAGTGGCATCAGCTGAGCTGTGCGCAGACAGATCACTCAGATTACAGAAGGAAACCTGTTTATTTGGGGGGTTGGATGTTGTCTTGAAGAATTCCTGAGAAGAAGCAGAATCAGAGATTTTTTTTTTTTTTTTTTTTTAAATATGAACCAAAATGTAGTGTTTTAACCCGATGAACTACATTCTGCTGGAGAGAAACATTACTTTCTTCAGAGGATCAGAGGTAATCACTGAATGACAAAAAGTGAGACGAAACCCAACGTTATCAACCAAGAACTGTGCCACCAGTTTCTGAAATCAGGAAAGAGACGAGAACCTCCATGTGTGAGAAGGAATCTGGCTTAAAAATGAAGGATCTGTCTTCCATTCAAAGAAGAGAAAGTAGAGACGATCACAATTCAAAAAGAAGACTAGGAAAATATATATATATCAGCAGTGCATCTAATATTAACCTTCTGAATAAGTTCTATTTGATTGAAAAAAAACCTGTATTTAAAAGAAAAAACTTATGAGCATGTGTGATATTCCTTTGCAAAAAGTATTACACTTACAGTTTGATTCAAGTATACGTATAGTAAGTATACACCATGTATGTGTTGTGTAAGAAGTAGTACACCAACTGGATACTTTTGCAGACTAAATTGGAACATTTTAAGTTTGCATAGAGAGGACAGTATATCAAAAATAAACTTCAAGTATACTGCTTCACATTTATTATAGACTAAGTTGTAGTACACCTAGACTACAGGGATCCCAGCAGGTCTTTTCTTCCCATTTTTGTTGTAGTCGCCTGCTGTACTGTACCTGCACACAGGTGATGAGTCCAGCCTGTTTGCAGCTTCAGGTCAACATAATATCTGGCATTCATTTTTTCTAAACGTGTTTCCAGAATTTAAAAAAAACGTCCAGACTTGCGTCACCGGACGTCACGTCACAGACACACACCTGGCCCCGTCCCCGAGTCCTGTAGCTCCTGGCCGAGAGCAGCGACTCGGCCCGGTCCAGAGCCGAGCTGCCGCCGCCTCTGCGCCGCATCATCATGCGCTGCAGACCGCTCGTCTTCTTTCGACGTTTCGAATCTCAATTCTAGTTTCGGGGTTTTTTTTCCCCCGCAGGGAAGTTAGCTAAAACGACATTAGCATGCTAATAATAATAACACAGGTTGATACACTCTCATTAGCCTTCTTCGACTGAGCGCACCGTTTGGTTCGGGTTCGAGTTCACTCAAACCTCGAACTGGTCCGGAAATCACTACATGTTTCTGGTTGGACTCAAATAAGCGTCGGGTTTCCATGGAAAAGCAGACCGTCTTCTTCGTGAGGGCATTTACCAACAGCTAGCGAATAGTGATAAACCCATTAGCGCCCCCGTGTGGCAAAAAGTTCAATTAGTATTCTCTACTTCAGAATAATACAATTCAACTTTTACCTGATTTCTTTGACCGCATGCTTGTTGCTCTGCAGCATAGGAAAAGGCGAGTTAAAAAGAAAAAAGCATTAGACCAGCCCTCATGTCCTCCTTATTTTCTTGGACAAACACTAAAGCTTCTCTTCATTTCCAAAGGCTGAACCAAAACAGCATGCTTGGTTCTAGAAGCAAACTTGTTTGTCTGTAATCATGCCTTTTTTTTTTTTAACAACAAATAATTGAATCTCGTGAGAAATGAAATCAAGCACAGCTCAATTGTGTTGTTTATGTAGTGTTTTAATTGGTGAAAATAAATATCTTAAATCTTGATTTTAAAAATCCTAAACCTGGCGGAAGGCCTTCATACAAATTGTTATGTAAGTATTGTTAATACTTTTGTGCTGTCTGGCTTTGGTCATTACTGTAAACGAGAATTTCTTTTTAATTGAAGAAAACTGATATTTATTATGCTTCTCATCTCCTTAAAATGCATTTTCACATGGCAATGGAAAATAATCATCCAAATTATTCTGTCCATGTTCTTAACCCGCTTTATCCGTTTTTGCTGGAGCCTGTCCCGACTACTCATGGGCAAGCAACCAAATTATTAATCCAGATATTTTTGCTAAATATTCTTCAAAATGTATTTTTTTTTCTACCACACTGAAACATGTTTGGCTCCTCTGATCTACTGAATATAGCATATGCATTACAACAGAGTTTTATAAATTATTATACTGTAAATCAGGGGTGGGCAATTCCAGGCCTCAAGGGTTGGTGTGTCTGCATGATTTCTAGATAGTCTTGCCCTACTCATGGCTGATTACCTGGTTCAGGTGTGTCCAGCCAATCAGAACATGCCAGAGAAAGGAAGACATGCAGGAATGTGGCCCTCAGTGCCCACCTCTGCTGTAAACGAATGGTTAGAATAACCTCTGCTCACATTTTGCAGCTATGCCAGCTTCAGCTTCTCTTCGCTATAGATTTAGATAGGAGTTCATGGCGGATTGACAGTCCTTCTACAAGCACATTTGTGAAGTCAGACACACAGGCAGGCAGGCTAAGGAGACCTGAATTGCTGACTTAATTAAGTCAAATTTAATCTAATTTCCTTTTCCCTTGTGACAGTCCCATCAGAGTTGAATTGTCAAGCATCCACAGCTGTTTCTCCTTTAACCTTTTGGTCTATTTAAAAGTCTAGTTATATGTTTGTTGTAGCAAAGTCTCCCTTTTTTTCAACCCAAATATCAGCTCTTCCTGGATTTGAATCTAACGAAGATGTATCATTTATTGCAGTTCCTTAAATTACAGCTAAAAGCTGTTTTAAAAATAGGCCCAGTTTCCCTCCGCCTCCTGTTTTGTCTGAGAGTATGATTTGTGGTTTTAAATATGTTGTTTTGGAGCTCATAAAAAACAAGTTGGTTCTAGGAAGAAGTGTGCTATAATTAAATCTAAGCCTGATTCCTTCTGTTTAGCGTCTGGTCTGTGGCTTCAGTTGACATCGACCTCAAATGTGTTTCAATTTTATCCAATTTCAACACAATTACTGCTGTTTCAACTGTCTACAGTTGAATTAAAGCCGTTTTACAGTCACACTTTGATCATTTTTTTATCTATTTTAAAAGTGGTTTAGGATTATGTTATTCAAAAAACATGTCTTGTTTTCTAGGACATAATTTCTACAGAGCGGCAGTAGTTCATCAGAAATTCACCTCTGAAAGCCCACCCCCACTTCCTTTCACCCACTCTCTCACTAGATTATAGCCCCTCACTACCTCAAGTGGTGCAACAAAAATAACTAGTAGGAGCTGAGTTCTACCACGCTCCAATGAGCGTCCCTCTCTTTTCTAAATTGTGTCTGGAGCCACACCTCCATCCATTTGCTGTACTGAGGACTTCACTCCGCCACTCTTTACCTGCGGATCACACTCCTCTTCATCCCAGTAAGCTAGTTTTTGCTTATTTCCCATCACTAACCCTCTTCTATCCTCTTACCATCTGTACTTTGGCTGAATTTCTCCAGGACCTGGGTTCCTTCAAGTGAAAGAATAAAATAAATCTGTTTTCTGGCACTCCTGAGTTTGTCCCATTTTGTGTCCTTGAAACAATTTGACAGACATGAACAAACTTTATCCGGCCAGCGATGTCTCATAGTACCTACTTTTACCAGTTTCTGTAAGAAAAGAAAACATTTCTGAAAGCAATGGTAAATTGCAGAAATCAAAATGATTTAGATGAAATGCAAACCATAAAAGGTACTATGGGACATTGCTGATTGAATGTTTGTCCATCACTTGAAAAGAAAGTTGTGTGATTTGAAGCGTTGCTGGATATCATCCAATGAGCGATGTCCCACAGTACCTACCCTTTCTGATTTCTCCTTTCGTTTTTTTAACATTGCATGTTTTCAGGAAACTTCTTTTGATTTCTGAAATGTTTTTTTCATTTTTTTTGCTTTATTTTCAAAAATATAATGCGGTTAAAATTTTTATTTTATTTTTATTTTTTTAAAACTGTCGTGACCTGTAACCCTTATGCTATCCTATGGCCCCACCCTTACATGGATGTGTTCTCCCTACCATGACAAAGGTGGATAAAGGTGAAGAGGATTTCATGTAATCCATGGACACCAGTGAAGATCACAAATCATTGAAGAAAAAAGTTCAGCACATTGTCTAGTAGTTCTAGATCAGTGTTTTTCAACCAGTGTGCCGCGGCACACTAGTGTGCCGTGGGAGATGGTCAAGTGTGCCGTGGGAGATGGTCAAGTGTGCCGTGGGAAATTGCCCTCATTAACTGATCTAGAAACATTTTCCATCTCCAGGAAATCAGCTCTTTGTTCATCCAAACAGGCCCTGATAAAACACAATAGCTCAATAGCTTTATGTTTGATAAAACATAAAATTATTTTTTCTTTGTGTTTACTTGATTCAATTAAAGACATTGTGATAGGAATGACGGCACCCGATTTAGCTGCAGCTATAACTGATGGGAAAAGTCCCGCCCCTTTAACTGTCTCCACCAATCATTCTTGAAGGCTTGATCACATGTTATCAGTCTGACCAATCAGAAGTGCTTAAAGTATTTACTTCCTTGTTTAGATTTAACTCATAAAGTCTCTCAGTTCTAACAAAAACACCAGCTAAAGCTCGTCTTTAGTGGTGTAGCTTTCCACAGAATCCGGTATCAGACCGTGGAACAAGTGAACAAAACAATGAAGCTTAGAGACGCTGGTCTTTCTGCGGTCGCGGATTTTCGGCACTACATCTCCCATGATGCATTGGGTAGCGTCTGTCTTAGCGCACAATGAGCCTCTCCTCTTAACATCTTTAAACAACGAACACACATCAAACAGTTTTTGAATCTTTTAACTTAACTTTTAATACATCTTTTAGAAAAAAACAACTGCAGCTTCCAGCTTTTTCTGCCACAATTATCACAAAAATGCACGTGAGATTGTGGATGGGCTGTAGATCATTACAGACTGAGTTTTTCCTCTTTTTTTTTTCTTTTTTGGATGCCGGTGTGCCGCGGGATTTTTATCAAGGTTAAAGTGTGCCGTGGCTCAAAAAAGGTTGAAAAACACTGTTCTAGATGTTAAAGTGCCTAGGATAGCACAAAGGTTAAGATGTAAAGAAATTTGGTCATCCACCACAGTTGTTTTCCGTGGTCTTCCAGTGTGTTCCTTCATTTAAAGAATGTTCCAGTTGTTTTGGCCACGCCTAATATTTTTGCTATCTCTCGGATGGTTTTCTTTTGTATCTGCTCATTTTAAATGGGATAATGAGGGAATAACACATACCTGGCCATGGAACAGCTACAAAGCCAACTGGCCCATTACTTTTCCTTAACAAGTGGGAAGCACATATGTACATAACTGTAATTCCTACACCAGTCACCTGATCTGGAAATACCCTCAAATTAAAGCTAATAGTCTACAGTTAAAGCACATCATTTCATTTCAAATCCATTGTGGTGGTGTATATAGCCATAATTGTCGGAATTGTGCAGCTGTCCCAATATTTATGGACCTGACTGTTGATGCTAAATTTAGGTACTGTAAATCTATAGCCTATTGATGTGCATCTATGGCCATCAAGGGGTTAAGGGTAGAGCTGTTTAAAAACTGTATTACTGATAAAATCCCTGATGCTCTTATATCAAAGTTTGTAGGTGTATTACATAATTAGCATCAGATGTGGAGCACACCCTGCTGATAAGGCAGACTGGTTTAGTAAAGCATCATTTCAAGGTAACTAATAGCTGAAAAAAATGAAATGCCACAGTAGGCTGTGGGCCTTTCTACCCCTGAACTCATAACAGATCCAAAGTAAATCGCCTCTGGAATCAAAGCATCACTGACTGTCTGCTCCTCAGAACGCCAGATCGGCTGGCGGTTTAATTATTTCCCAAGGCTATGGACTAACAAACACGGTGGCTCCGGCCAAACGATTCCTCCTGTCAGGTTGTAAATGTATATTCTCTGCACACACTTTTATTACTTGGAACCCGCAGAGAAGAGAGAAAAGGGAGCTGCTGTCATCTCTGCTGGAAACCTTCAGCCTAGAAAGGATTCTGCTGAGCGTGGCTCTCAAGCCTTTGTCGTTTCGGGACCCATTATATTAAAGTCTTTGACAAAAATACTGGAGAGGGGACGAAAATATTTCTAATGCACACATATTGCAGATCAAAGGAAGCCTACGATGTCCTTTCATGAGAACAAAACTTTATATATTTTCTTGGGTTGTTTTGTAGCAACCCAATCTGCTTTAAAGATCAGTTGCATTGTAGTTTATACATCTATGTAGCTATTGTAAAAGAGAAGCTTAAACACCCACTCCAATAAAAATTGTGGCTTTGGTGTTTTTAACATGTTCTTGTGGCATTTTTCTGATCATGGAGGGCATATATATGATCAAATGCTTAAAATTGCATTTCTGAGTATTTCTTAACTGAAAATATTGTTAAATCAGGAGAAGACGAAAAAATGCCATTGGAAAAAATGGTAGCTGTGACATAAAAATCCACAATCTGCAGGTCCCCGTTCTGCTTCATTCTGATTCATCTAAGTGTAGACGATTGGATCCAATAATGTCTTCATTTTCCTCGTTCGAGCAGGAATCTGGATCAAAACTTTCCAGCTGGATAGCTCCAGTATTGCTCTGTTTTTGTTGCAGCAGTAATGTTAGGTTGGGAGTATAAGGGGCTGTTAGCTAGCAGGAGAAAGTGTAAACAGATGATGGGAAACAGGGGCAGGCTTCTGCATCAACGGTCCTGCCTGACTCAAATTTCTGATGAACTCCTGCCGCTCTGCAGAAACTGTCCTAATTTTAATGCAAAAGTGGTACAGTCCTAACTAAAAGACCCATGAGAACATTTCTACAATAGATCACAAGATGATTGAAGTGGGACTTTAAGACAAATCTTGTGATCTGCAGCATCTTTGTAAACTCCTGCTGCTTTAAACAAACACTGGGAGTATTTTGAATGTAATAAACTATTTTTACTTTTCTTTCTTCACATGTCTGCAGGGTGACGCAGTGGTTAGCACTCTTGCCTCACAATAAGAAGACCCTGGTTTGAATCCAGACTGGGACCCTTCTTCGTGGGGTTTGCCAATTCTCCTCCCTGTACGTCTGTGGGGTTTTCTCTGGCACTCTGGTTTCCTCCCACAGTCTAAAAACATGCTTTGTAGGTTGATTGGTGACTCTACATTGCCCCTAGGTGGGCGTGTGTGGCCCTGCAACAGACTGGTGACCTGGTCAGGATGCACCCCTTTGCCCAAGGGTAGGTATGTTGGCTCAGCACACCAGGGACCCCAAAAAGGATACAACAGGTTCTAAAAATGGATGGATGGGGTTTGCTTTTAACCAGTCTTTTTCCATATTATTTTGGAATTCAAGCAGGAACAAGAGACAAAATTTAACCAGACCTTTGAAGACAGCTTCATTTATTTCTGTTCTTTGTTTTAGCTTTAGAACACAAACACAAAAGGAGCAGCACGGCGCCCCTAAAGCAAAGTTGCACACATATACAGAAGAATAAAATGTGCAGACAAGCCAAATTGCTGTACAGCTCAGTCCATGAGACTAAAAGAATGTCATATTTTGGCTCCACCTTCACCTGCCTCCCTGGCAATCATTCACCTTTTGCCTCTTTAGAGCTCGATACATTTGACATTTCTTATGTCATTACTTGGTCACATAACATTTGAAGGTTTACTGTCTTTGAGTTCTTCACTGGGGATTGGAAGGCAATTCATCCTCAGCCGGTGTAGCAAAATCACATTAACTACGGCCTTTTTTTTTTAGGTGAGAGTGAAGCTAAAAGTGTTAAATGCATCACAAATATACAGTGTGGACAGAATACTGGGACAGTAATGAGACGGGTTGAAGTCTTTATCGGATTAAAACAGTTGGAGATCTGAGTTTTGCTAACTGAACGGCACGTCTATGACTTCTCTACTGCAGGTATGCAACCCTCTAAAAATAGATCAGAATGAAAACTGAACATATGAAAAAATAGTAATTCTTTTTGGCAACTTTAGGGTAATAAATATCAGCAAAAGTTTTTTTCTAAACTTTTATGGATCGTAAGTAATCTTTGCTTTTTTTTGAATTTATTAACCTTATAATATAACCACATTTATCTTTAATTTCTGTCAAACATATTCAAAAATGTATTGGCTACCCAACAAAAGCACATTCATTTCATTTTAGATTGGAACAGATGAAATTTTGGCTAGAGTTTCAATCAAAAATGGTCATTATTCCAACAATGGTGTCTAATTGATTGCTCTGTTTTCTTTGCTCCGTGTTTTCAGTTTCAAAAGCGTGTCTTTCCTCCTGAATTGTTGTCACACAAGACAAGACAATGTTCCAGCAGGATAACACATTTCCCTAGTCTCGGTTGGCTTGTTGCATAAGCCCCAAGAGTTGTTGCTCTGGTTAGATCTGATCTGAAAGAGTAAATATAGGACATGAATAAGAGACTGATGACAAATCTGGTCTTTTTGTCCCTGATCCTGGCTGTATGCAGCTTGCCTCTTCTATTGAGCTTTACAGTTTTTGGTTCGGACTTTGTTAAAAAATAACATCTGGATTAGATGCTTCAGATAATTGATATTAGGAGTACTCTTTATGAATGGACAAAAGATCATAAGGTGGATCTGATGAGAATCAGCTTTGACTTTTGCTTTGGCTGCATGCCAAATTGATTAAAACAATTTACAGCAAGACAATTATTCTCATCTTCATACGGTTTTCCATTTTCATCATCCTTTTAACTTATTTCTGCATGTTTTCTTTCCAAAGACAAAAATAACTCATTTTTATCATGATTATGAAAGTATACCAGGCAGTTTCCACACATGCAAGCAGAGAAGCCGACCTAAGCAGGACCTTCTACATTGATGGATGTGACAGTAGCCATGAAGCAGCGCTGGAAAAGCCGGTCAGGGTCAGGGTTAGGCTGCTGGTTGTCACAGTCCAGCTTGGCCCTAACAAAGTGTTTCTTGAGGCCATGAGGTCCAGTCGGGGTGCTGCTGTGACTGAGACCGGCTCCTGGAGGACTGTAGCCAGAACCTAAAAGATAGAAAACTTACAATGAAAATCCCACGGGAAGGTGGAGCCTCACCAAACTGGCTCAGTTGCAGCTTTGTCACCACATTTCTGTCTGAGCAGAGTGAGTTTTTGGCACTTCTATGACCAAACTTTACATGCATTATTTGTCCTGTGGGTGTCGCTATTGTGGGAACTAGACATGTTAGGTACAGGTGCAACCAGTTATTAGGGGGGTGCATTGATCAGAAAGGCAAATGGTTTTTGACCGTTGCCACAAGATAAAACAAAGATGTCCTTGTAATCTTTTGGTTCCCAGTGAGAATCTTTCTTTCATGAAGGCGTGTTGACCATTCTAGGATGTCAGACCACCACCACCACAACAGTAGCTCAAACATTGGACTGAGCTACTACACATTTACAGAATGTTTTTTCTTGAACATTATGACAATCAGAAATGCATGACGGGGAATAATGATGACTGATTGTTTAAAGGGCATTTGTCATGCTTTTCTTAAGCCTTTCAGAGGAAAATATATTTATTTCAGTTATTTCACACCTCAATTCTATCCTGATGCAAGATGACTCGATCTCTGAGGCTCCGCCTTTCGCTCCATATGGGTGCTGCCCATTTCATGACATAAACCTAGGGCCAGGGTAGTGTCTGCGTTTCGCCCATGAAAACAAATAAAATTCCAACTTTTGTAAAAGCCTTACAAAAGCGTTTTGCCGATCACTGCCAGCTCCGCTAGTGGATGTGTGTGTTAGCCTGGGGCTGGTGCTGACAGCCTGGGGGTGCAGACTCTTTCTGGAACTTTCATACAAATGAATGTGAGCACCCGCTCATTTTCGTGGATTCGGAGGGGCTGGTGCTCAGAGTGCAGGTTTTTAGAGAAATACTCACAATTATGGGATTTAATCAAATTACTGGCTTTGGAGCTGCTTTTTGTGAGGAATTAACAATTATAACAAGCTAAAGTTTGATTTTGCATGACTTAGGCCCTTTAAAGCAACACGTTGACCTTCAGGGGTTACATGCAGGTGCAGTGGTTAGCACTCTGGCCTCACAGCGAGAAGGTACCCTTGATTGTGGTCCTGCAACAAACTGGCGATCTGTCCAGGATGTACCTCGCCTTCGCCCAACAGTACCTGGGTTAGGACGGATTTTACCTTCACAGGAGTGTACCATGCCTGTGGTCATTGTCTAGATCTAGTTTTAGTTATGTTTGGGTGAGGATGGAGGCAACGTTGTTGGATGAGAGAGTAGCATACTGGCTAAGACTGTAAAAGACACGGCCATGTTGGTCAGAGCAGCAATATCTCTCAAAATGATTATGTTTCCATAAAAACCATTCACATAGAAAGCATTGTAAAAAGTGGTAGTGATCTGTGTATGATTCATCGCCATAGTTGACACAACTTGGGGATAAAACTTTTCCAAAGAGCCAGACTGTCATCCTGTGCTCCACTGGGTTGACTGATGTGTCTCCTAAAGGTCACCACAGAAAAAGAGGAAAGTCCATTAGCTTTTCTGACACATTCACTTGATGGAAGATAACCTGAATATCGGCACAATATTCTCCTGCCTCAACTCTGTTAGAATACCAAAGAACATCATAGCAGCCTTTCTTTTTGGGATCATTTATGAATGCCGTTCATTTTTTTTTTTTAATATATAGATATTCCTCCCAAACCTTCCTTTAAGTCTGTGAATGACTTGGTCCATTAGATGCCAGTTTTGTCCAAATAGTCCAATGAAAGTCCAAATACTGTCTACTCTGCATCCAGCACAATTTTTCACAAAAGTCTTGACCGGTACCGGTCCGCGGCCCGGGGGTTGGGGACCACTGGTCTAAATTATAGAGGATGAGGCAATATTTTTGTGTGATGTTCAAAGACACTGACCATGTCAATTAAGCCTTCTGTCATTCCTGTAAAGTATCTTATAGGTCAGTTTGCTTCATAACGGATGGTATATTAAGCTCTACCATTTACTGTATTTCAGATATGCCATCATCTTCTTAAAGACCCCCTTTAATGAAAATGACGTATTTGGTATTCTTGTGGCATTTTTCTCTTGATCCTGCATTTCTGAGTTTTTTTTTGTTCAAGTTGTGGTGAATCAGAATCAAATGAAAAAAGCGTCTTTAATAAAGCTTGTAGATGTTACGTACAAACTACAATCGGCAGGCCACAAGCTCCCTGCTCCACTCCATGCCCTGCAAAAATTATTTTTCTCGTCTGAGCTGGCATATATAGTTCAAAACTGCATGGAAGGATTGCTCCAATATTGCTCGCCATTTTTGTTGCGCCACTAATGTTAGCTTGGAGGTGTGGCGAGCTGAAAGCCAGTGGGAGAGAGCGTTTAAACAAAGGGATGATGGGAAATCAGCTGAGACTTACTTCCGCACCAACAGTATCGCCCACAACTCAGAGGTGAATTTGTAATGAACTATTGTCGCTCTGCAGAAACTATGTTCTAGAAAACGATGCCTAAAACATCATAATATGAACTATTAACTGAAAGACCACTGGGAACACTCTTACAATGGATCAAAAGATGATTGGAGTGGGACTTTAAAGGTCTCAAAAGTCTTGTATAGCTTGAATGTCTTCTAAATAATTTTGTGGGTGGCCTGCAACATGAATGCTTTGTCTTTTGTCCAAAAGTTCCATTAAAAACCTTTTGCCCTTAAGTATCCTTGCCAGTTACTTACGGACCATGTTTATTGGTCCACATGACCGGTCCACATAACCCACACAATCATCCCGGGGCAAAAAAAAAAAAAGTAAAAAGCACGGGAATGCTAACATGTGTGTTACATAGTTTATCATTTGGTTGTGAAACAAGTTTGAGAGTGGCATTCTCTTTTAGTGTCTTTTAACAGTTGAGTTGGTTCTGGGCCCATGACTGCATTGTATGATCACACACCTGGTCCAGAATGCTAGGAGTGCTGTTGAGCTTGGCTAAGTGATGGGTTAAAACACAAATTCTTTTGCCTAATAATTAAATTCTGCCGTTTTTTGGTCTTTAAGTCTTTTAACTACAGAGGAGGTCCTGTAGTTTGAACTGAAATTTCATCCCACCTCATTGGCTCTAAGCACAAAGAGCCGCCTTACTGCAGCACTGGCATTTCAGCGTTTTGTTCCACGTCTTACTTTCTTTACATTATTCAGCCTCCAGAGTATATCTGTTCTTTTGTTTCCTTGTTAGAGCAGCAGCCTTTTCCATCAGCCTTTCTTTCTCTGCCTTAAGTATTTTACAGGCTGATGAATGACAGGATCTAGAGGAGTAGTTTTGTAGGCTCAATGTCTTGCCGAATCGTTTTGATACACTGCCTTGCAGATTAAGACTGTCTGTATGCTCTTTGTCATATCATCATTGACGTCAGCATCCTCACATTCCTTTTCATATATGCACTTCTGTCACAAAAGCATCATTTGTAGCACTTTGACTTGAAGTCACAGGTTTTAAATTTATAATTCATAATCAGGTTAAAACAAGGCTTTTAACTGTGTGTTTTGGAGTAAAGATGCATATTTAAATAAACGACTAAACCTTTTCAAATCTTGTTTGATGACAGAACCGTTTGAAAGTGGTAAACAAACTTCTCTTATTGCCTTTAATTTGCTGGCTTGTTAGAATCAGTCCTTTCTTTTTGAAGTATTGCCATTTCAATGGCAACACCTTTTGTGGATCGTCTCACCTCTTCAATACCTGTGGGGTTGGTTTCAGCGTTATCAAAATCCATTTCACTCACGAAACTGCAAGGCAATAATTGTGACATACTGCTGGGTCCTTTAATATTTGGTGAGGTCATTGCTCTTTAATTCACTACAAGACAGTAATGTGTTGACACAGTCCATTGCAGAATGTCCAAACGTTTTCTTACAAATGAATAATATCATGAATAAACCTTTAGCAGTTCACACATAGGCAAGCAAATCTACTCTGCAGAGCACCTAAACTTGGCCCCAGCATTTTTTATTTAAGAGGACTGCACACACCTGAATGGTTTGGTTTTGTGCTTTAACCCTCTTAGATCTTTCTGGTATAGAGTCACAGCAAAGAGGGGGCAGTGTAGAGTCTTTGCTTTGACATACAAGTTAATAGCAAGGCCTTTTTGTGAAGAACTCTAGACGATCTTTCTCCAGGCTGGATTTTCACTTTCTTTGGTGTTTGCCCAGGTCTATTTTTGGTCACTTTTGAAAGCAGATGTAGGTAATGGCTCACTTTATTTATATTGTCTGTGTCATTACTGCCTTTTGGTTTGTATTCCTATTTATAACTGTTGACAGAAATGCCAAATCCAGTCAGAGTTGATGGCTTAGTAAAAGCGATTAGAACGTAAAACTGGAAACTAGCGGACGATCATTTGCTCAATTTCAGACCATTGGTCGAGGTAGGCTCAGATGTTTCCAATCAATGTGGTTGACCGCTTTAAGGCTTTTCTTTTTAACTATTCTGAATTCAACGGGCGACGCAAAGTCTGGTATTTCAGCTGTCACAGCCACACAATTTAGAAACACTAGCATCTGATTGCTTCCTTAATTGGGCCATTTCAATGTGCCACAATTGTTCACAGATCATTATTTCCACTACGCTTGTCACCTATTCAATCTACAGACTTCCCCCCAAAAAAGGAAATTGGCTCAAAAACATCACGAGTTACAGGAAGTATAGTGATTTCTGGAAATCAAAAGTGTTACCCTCTCCTTTTTTATTACTATGAGATCATTTTAATTGGTAAATGTTAAAAATACAGAGATAAAAGGAGTAAATACAAAGTGTTGTTTTCAAAATAAAATCAACACCACCATAGATAGACCTTACAACTTGTTGGGCCCCCAAGATGCAAAAACTTTAATCAAGTGTTGCTTGATGGATGGATGAATGGATGGATGATGCCACTGGGGAAATTGATTGGTTACCATAGCTCAAAAAACAACAGCAAAAACCTTCCGATAACAGATAATTCATTCATTTATTTAATTCATTCATTTTCTACTCTTTTATCCCTTTCGGGGTCACGGGGCTGCCGGAGCCTATCCCGGGTGAAGGCAAGGGACTAGAGCCCTGCGCGGGACTATTTTCTTCATCCCGCTCCCGCCCGCGCCCGCTGAATTTCTGACCAATCCCGCCCGCTCCCGCAACGTATGCGTTACACTCCCGCCCGCTCCCGCAATATGTATGTCCACTCCCGCAAAACTCAGAGAATTTAGTCCCGCACAGTAATAGAGATGCATTGATTTTGTATCGTCCCCCGTCCCGCAGGAAAAAAAACACGTATTTGTATTGATATTATTAAAGAGATTCATGTCCTCCTCCAGCCTCATCTTTTGATGCATTCTTCTCTTGTGTAATGTGCAACTTAAATATTAAATATATTTTCACAAATCCTGTTCGGTTAAAAGTCTGCGTGTGTGCGCGCGCAGACAGACGGCCTGAAGCGCGCTCTTAGTAAGAGGCGGGGCGGGGCGTTGCACACCCCCCAACAACAGGTTTGATGACAGAGGCCATTGGGCATCTCTACCTGGTGCTTCACGGAGCTTCAGTACGTAAGACTCCAACAGCCGCACAGCCTAACGTAGTCCGCTATTATATATTCATCCGATATTAATGCCAGCACTGTTCCCGCGGGGTTTATTTTTTGCCGCCCGCTCCCGCCCGCAGCACAGTCCAAACCGCCCAATCCCGCGAGATTTGGGTTGGGTCCCGCGGGACCCGGCGGGATCCGATCCCAATGCAGCCCTCTACAAGGGACACCCTGGACTGTTCGGCAGTCATTTAGAGCAGTGGTCCCCAACCACCGGGCCGCGGACCGGTACCAGGCCGCGGGACACTTGGCACCGGGCCGCGGAGCGGTTCCAGGCCGCGGGAAATTTTTGCACCGGGACGCACAGAAAGAAAAAATAATTTCCATTTTATTGTTTTTTTTCCAACAAAAACGTTTTATTTTGAAAAGTGACCGGATTCACTTTGTTACATCTGTCACACTTAACGCACGTCAAAGTCGCGACACCAAACATCAGGTGATAAACCCCACTAAAATGAAACCCAAACGACCAAAATGAGCAAAAAACAAACTTCTTTATGTGGCATTATGGTTTCCCCGGTGAATGCCGCCAGCAGAAAACTAAAAACCAAAAGCACAGGACTCTCCGACACAGGAAACCGAGACTGTGCTCTTAAAGAAATAGACAACTTTTATTAGAAAGTATGTTAAAATTCCTATTCTAAAAAGGTACCCAAAAGAGTCAACCAAACCATAAGGGCGATCATGCCCAGCCCACAAAGTCAGCTGCACCCAGCTGTGCGCTCTGTTGCGGCGCACCCGGCTCAATGCCACGCCCCTTGCATCCAGTGGCTGTCACCAACGCCAGTCCAAGGTGGTGGGACACTTGGCCCTGGTTGTGCCTGGGGCGATAGAAGGCTAGAAGGGGGGGGGAGAACTCGCTCCAATGGCTGTCAATCCCGCTCCGTCACGCCGCTCGCCAGTGCATGGATGGACAGCAGTCACTGACACTCTGTATGCAGCACACGCGATCCCCAGAAATGCCGGCCGTGGCGCCGCTCTTGGACCACAGTGCACCAGGTTGGGGAGAGCAGGAATGAAACAAACAATGGGAACCAAAACAGCGGCACCTACAAAATAAGTGCAAATTAACACAAATAACTAGGGATGGCCTGTTTGACACGGCGCTTCGGCGCGCGGTTCACTTTCATGAAACAAAATGTTTCGGCACAATGTTTCGGGGCGTGTGTCAACTAGCACAGATCACGTGGTTGATGACGTATGACGCGCCAAATGCTTCGTTTGGTCGAACCACGGTTCAGATGTCACTTGCGTTTCGAACAGTTGGACGCGCTGTTCTCTAGAAACACGAAATGAATCCCGAACGTTTCCTGGTCAGTTCTATTGTTTCCCCTGTATCAGAATCAGCGTCAGTTCATTGCACTTTGCCATGACTCCTAGTAAAAAACATACTGTGGCTCAGGATTGTTTCTACTCGATTTCTCCTAATAATAAAAAAAAAAATGCATGATTGTTGTGTATAAAAAAAACTTCAATAAGTTTATAATGGCACAGCTATATAGCATTTGTAGTGATAGCTCAGTGGATAGAATGACTGGCGTCACTTCCAGAGGTCCTGGGTTCGAAACCAGCTTTGTACAAAAACTTTTTTTGCATTGCGTTTTTTTTTTCTTCATGTGATGTTTCCTACATGTGTTGTTTTACGTTGTTCTTTTTAATTATAATTAACAACATTGTTTTGTTTTACGTTTTTTTCATCATCATCATTTCCACATTGAAGTGTTACAAGGAGCTTAATTGAAACACATGTCGATATACATCCAGTCCGCCACCAGATGCCGCTATTCGGTGTGGTTTCGAAGCCCTGAATGGGTGGTTCATTTTTCCGGCACAATTACAAGAACCCCAATGAGGCTTCATGGGGCTTCTATTCCCATCCCTACAAATAACCAAGTATAACATAACACCCACACACACATACCTGCTCCCGCAGCTTAAGAGGACTCTGCACAGGAGTTGCATGAGCGGCCAAACACTGCCTGCGATCTACACAGTGATAACAATAAGAATGGTGCGGCAGCAACTTGGAGGTGAACAAAGCACAAACCTACCAGGCTATGGTTAGGGCCCTACACACAGCCAAAGGCTGCACCGCTGCTGCACCTTCCACCTGGAAGCAGCAGGTCTCTGTCTGAAGCTCTACTGACAGAGGCTTTTATCAGCCCTCTGCTAATGAAGCAGCTGGTGTGCCAGGTGATCTCAATCAAGTGGCCCTCTGCCTGCCACACCAGCCCCCCCATTTTGTATCGGCGCCCCGACGATCACGACCAAGGCCGAAATAAAGCTGACACGTTAGCGTGTTGCTTCATATCCCCAGCATTCCGCCCACCTGCAGCTTTCGGCAAAAAAAGGCTTCCTGTGCGACCACGTATGACTCCTTACAGCCATACAATTCTGTGAGCACAGCAATAATTTTAGAGGGGTCGGAACGCTCTTGGCTCGACCGATGTTTAACTTCGTCTCGCGCCTCGCCCTCCAGGTGATCATACAGAAAGAAAGCCTGGTCAGCTACCGCTAAATGACGGGCTCTCATGCATGCTTGGACCTCCTCCAGCCACTCTTCCAACACCATTCCCGACCTACCACTAAACATAGGGCATTTCCGATCTCGTGGGACCAAAACAAGCCTCTCCGTTAAAGGACCAGGCCCCCCTTGCCCAGAAGCTGTTACGGAACTAGGACCGGGATCCTGCCGTTTGCGGAGGTCCTCGTTGTCAGCACGAAGCTGAGCCACCAGCTTCCGCAACTCCTGCATTTCATCCTCCATGGCTGCAAGAACACAGGTGCCGCTGTTTTGAAGAAGAGAAAAAAAAAAGAAAAAAAAAAAAAAAAGTTGCTTTGACAAGGGGAAAATTATAATTATTATTGTTATTATCATCACTAAAGAGAAAATACCACCCCCGGTCCACGTTAAATCTGTCTTGCGTTGCACCTCACCCCCCCCCCCTCCCCCCGGTCCGCGGTAAACGTGCCTTGCGTTGTACCGGTCCACGATGACAAAAAGGTTGGGGACCACTGATTTAGAGTTACCAATTGACCTATAAAGCATGTATTTGGATGATAGGAGGAAGCTGGAGAGAACCCACGCGTGCACAGGGAGAACATGCAAACTCCACACAGAAAGGTCCCCCATTGATGTTCTGTCATTGATATTCTGTTTGTGGTCCCCCAGCCGGGACTTGAACCTGTGGCCTTCTTGCTGTGAGGCAAAAGCTCTAACCACTGCGCCACCGTGCAGCCATTACAGAAGTATTTTAGAGCTATTTATAACAGATTATAAATAGCTCTAAAATACAAGAAAAACCACAATAAAGTGTCTAGTATCTGGTGTTGTAGAGTCTAACAGCGCACAGGATGTGATTCTTTTGCATGCCATCCTGTTAAAACATGTAAAACTACCAGGATTTCTGATCTAAAAAAGGGAAGCTATTTTCATTTTTGTTGACTATAAAAATAGAATTACAACCAATTATCAACCAGACCATAATTGCTCATTACAAAGCCGCGGTGCCCTTTAAACCTACCGTTTGTGTGAAACATCTTTGTGTCTGGTATTATGAGGCAGTTTCTATTTTTCCAAACACGTGACTGAAAAATAATGTGGTCCAATTGTTGGATGTATATACTTTATTTTCTTTATTATCATTCTAACTGCTGTTTTTAAGACTGCTTTTTGAACTCGGTTGACCTACACATTGAAGGCTGCTGTATAGGGATTTTTTTTTCTCCACATACCATCTAGAGGAATGGGACGTCTGAGAAAGCAGAGGGAGTTTGGGATCCAAACTGATAAGACCCAATTCAGGAACTGTGAACTAACACTTTAATGTCTGCAGCAAGAAGTTCAAATGAGTGTATAGTTACTGACCTTGCATCTTATAGATTCATTAGTCTTTTCTGTAACCAGGGCAACCAATTCTAAATAAAATGGAAGGTTTGACAGGCAACCGTAGAGCTGTTGAAGGCAGAGGTGTTGGACGATTGTCCGTTTCCGGCTCTCCTTGCGAGAAATTGTACTGGGGTCTAGTGTCTGTTTTTTAATGCTGTCTTGTGTTTTCAGAAATAACTTTAACACCATCGAAACTCAGACCCCAACTACGTATAGGGGGGATTTAGAAACAGAATGACATCAAATATATGAAGAGCTTTGAGCTCATGCTGTTAACAAAACTGCTTCGAGATCAAAGGATCAAGGGGAGCTCTGGAGCACAAAGAGACGCACTGGCGAGTATAAAAATCAGAAGTCCAACTGTTTTTCTAGGAAGGACAAAAAAGCTTGAAGAAAGCATACAAAAGTAAGATAAAGCTTTTAGGCTGTGCAGTCTGACAGCTTAGAGAAAGGAAAAAAATGGAGGTTTGTGACAGAAAAATAACACCTTGCCAGTATTAAAGCATGATGACGATGAGCTCAAAAGCCAGCAAAAAAAAAAAGACATTTAGTCGGCTTTGATGTTATTTTCTGTCGATGGGGTGACTTTTTCACATCCAACCAGTTGCTGCAGAGAAAATATAGCCTTTTTAACAAGCGCTTGTGATTTTTTTTAGGTTTATCATTATGCAATGTCCTCCTTGAAATAAAAAATAAATGATTAAATCTTAAATTCATGTTTAATGTTGAATATTTTAGTAGGTTTTGTTCTACAACATGATCTGAATCCTGCAAAAACACATGTGGAAAGACTTGGAGTGCAAGAATCTGTGCTGCAGACCCGACAAAGACTAAAGAACAAGGGAAGAGTGCAGACATGGCTGAGAAGCTTCTTAAAGAAATCTATTATCTTTGAGCTAAAGGGGCAAAAACCATTTATTAGAGATTACAAAAACCTTTGTGTCCATTTATCTTTATAAATGGATAGTCCTTTGTTACGCATGTCAAAATTATGTAGTAGGTTTAAAAAAAAGTCAAATATTCACTTTTAAAGTGTCCACTATCGTGGACATTTTTGAAACAGCTGGTTTTCAAAGGAATAATACACATTTCTTTAGTACTTCAGGCGTTAATGAAAGCACTCAGCTCTAGCACGATAGCACAATTTCCACATCTATAAAAGTTTGGCATGTTTTAAACAGATATGCAAAACGTTTGCTCAGTTTTTCTGACATTTAAATGTCAGAGATGTGCAGATTAAAAAAATTGCTTTTCCATGACTCGTCAATCTTTCCGTCTATTCCATGCAGAAAGTCAGACCAAAAGGTGTCATAAATGGGTACAGTCCCTCTTTGGTCTCCAGAGGCCAAAGTTCATCCATATTTGGTTATCTTTAGACATCCATTTGTACACATGTGAACACGTGTATACCCTCCTCCCCAACAATGGTCATGGAAATACCTCAAAGCTGATAAAAGTAAAAACTAATACAACTAGAAAAAAACATAAAACCAGATGGTTCTTTTGAACTTTTGTTATCCAAACATCTTCCAAACCCACCTAATCATTTCAGGGATTATGAAGTTGCTGGGGCCTGTCCCATCTACAATGCGTTAAGGTGTTGTATACCCTGGACAGCTGCCCAGTTGCAAGCTTTTTCCAATGCCGTTGGAAAAAGCTTATAGTAGAGACGTAGAAGCTACTATTGCAAGCCATAAGCTCCCTGCTCTGCTCCATTCTAATAAATCTACTTGCACACATAGAACCATGCATGTCTATGTTTTCCTCATCCTAGCTGGCATCTGGCTCAAAACTGTACTGCTGGATAGTTTAAATATTGCTTGCTATTTTTGTTGCCTCGGTTGTTACAAGGGGCTGTCAGTTATTGGGAGCAGATGTAAGCAGATGGATGTTGGGGTGGGCTTACTCTGCGCAAACGGTCCTGCTCACAATTGAGAGATTAATAACAAAGAAACTACTGCCACTCTGCAGAAACTATGTCCTAGAAAACGACACAGGTTTTTTGATGTTGGCTAAAAACGGCACAATGCCTTGCTCCTTCCTGGACCAACCGTGGGCCGGGTGGGTGGCTGCCTGGAGCGCAGAGTGGGTCTCCCTTGGGGAGTCCTGGCCCGTACCTGGGGTTGGGGCGGGGGGATGCCCAGAACTCCTGGGTGGTGATGGGGTACTCGTCAGGGGCTGTGGGCACTCTTCCCGGGTGCGGCCCTGCGTTGGGCCCTCCCGGCGCGGCAGGGGGCTGCTCCCCTGGTTGGGCTGGGGCGGCGCTCTCTTCCCCCCATGCCTCCCTGCTCTCTGGCTCTGGGGGCCTCTTGGTGGTCCTGCTGGCCCTGGCTTGGGTGGCGGGTGTTATCACCCGGGGGGCGGTGGTCCTCTGCCTGCTGCCGTTTGGCGTTGGGGGGTTCTGGCTGCTGCTGCGGTGGGGGTCTTGGTGTGGGGTTGGCTGGGCGCTCTCCCTCCTTCTTTTCACATTCCATCATTCATTTAGAAGAACATAAACACTCACTGGAGCACAGGTGTTAGCTCACCTTTACACTAACAGCTTGCATGATTGAATGAATGAAATATTTCACACTAGTTGGTTTAAAGGCATAAGTATGCGTGTGTGAACAATATCTGCATTGTGTGCATGTTTTGTGTTCATGTTGACATGTGGACATCTTTGCAGCTAGCAGGTGTGTTTATAACATCTGAGTGTGTGTGTGGACAGGCCCCGCCCTTTGAGATTTGTATTACACTTGAACCTTACCGTAATGATAAACATCCAGTAAAGTTGTTGCTTTATGCTGCTTCATGCTTCTACCCCCCCCCTCCTATTATCACCCTCCTCTCCCCCCTCCTCTCTAACATCCCTCTCTCTTCTTCCCTCCTTTCCTTTTCCGTCCGGTCCAACACCAAAGATTTTCAAATATGATGGAATTTAATAAAGTTTGGCCTCAATTCCAAAAGGGGTTTATTCAGAAATTCCTCTGGTTTGTCTGAAGATTAATAACCCCTGTTGTTAAAGTAAAATATGTCCAACACAAGAGGCCTTCAGCTCTCATCTGTTTGCCCAGCTGTTGGACAGGACAAGTTTAAAAACAAAAAAACGGCACAATCATAACCCAGACTTGGACCCCCTCGTGGCTACATAGTTAGGCAGTAGTACGAAAGGTCTTTAGGGTCTTGCATCAGGACAGACACTGGATGAAGCTCATTGCACCATTTGAAAAGCGAACCCTGGTTTCACACGCGCCAACCCTACACCTACCCAACCTAGAGGCATCCAGTCTCTATTATGACGAGCACAACTGAAACCAGAGAATCGGTCTCTGAGAAGAAAAGCAATCAAGCTATGAGGCTTGTTTCTTGGATCACAGTTAGATGTTTGCAAAACGAATGCATTTTTATAGAAAATACGCAATCTAAGCTGGATTTGAACCTGCAGCACTGACCATGGCAATGCGCTGCAGACAGTTGTCCATGGACAGAAATAAAATCGAAATTATGCTAAATTTATGGATGATTCAGAGGAAGAAAATTCTGATCTCTGTTTCTTGATTTGAAAGTCTTGTCAGGTAAGATGAAAATATATCATTTCAACTGAGAGTAATGTTTTGTACCGCAAAGAAAAGTCTATCAAACAAGCCAGACAGACTTCTGAATGACGAGCAACGTCTCTGTAATCATTGATCTTTGTCAGCAGCCCAGAGTGGAAGTCGATATGCTCTTTCTCATGGGTGTTGCTGTTAGTTTCAGTCATTTATACCTGTCAGACTCATGAATCGCTCAGAGCTTGATGATGCTGCTGCTGCAGCAGAAAGCCACAGACACAAAAGTGGGCAGTACCTGGCGCTCTGAGAGGCAACCCGTTGTCCAGACCCCTGGGTTTGGTGGTGATGAACAGATAGCAGAGGACACAAAGAGTGACGATGAATGCAAGAAGAACCACAGCTGCCACGGAGAGACCCACGAGAGCTCCGAGACTGCAAAGCAGAGAAAAGAACAGAACTGTCAGAGGAGCAGAGGAAACACGACAGGAAACCAGAGCACAGCTGCATAAACTTTGATAACTTAGAAAACTTCACAACAGAAAAGATGAGGAAATATTTTTTTTTCCAAAGATGTGATGTCAAAATCTTTCTGCTAAAAAAAAACTAAGAAAGAAGAGAGACCAGACATTAAAACTATGTTCAAAGCCAAAACTTTACGTACACAAGGCTGACCGACTTCACATCTGGGACTTTCACTTTATTTTGTTTGATGATCAAATAGATCTTTCTACTGAGGATAGTTTTGTGGACTCTGCTGGTTTGGGCAGGAATGCAGAAAATGTCATCCTCTACATTTGATTTGGTTTTTAATTCATATATGGCATTTTAAACAGAAAAATGTTTAGGGTGAATTGAACCAAACTGCCTGGAAAAAGTCACTCTGTTCCAACAGCAGCACATTTATGGAGGTTTTGCTCAAAATGAAAGCTGTGATTGGAAAAAAAAAACTACACAGGAAAGATACATTTAACCAGTCCTGATAGTCCTTTGACTTGCACATAAAAAAACACCTGCACTTCCTTACTACATCATATGGAGTTTATGATGTTTAGATGTCTTATAATTCCTCTGTGAATGCCACTTTTTTGCTGTTTGTATTTCTGAATATTTTTTTTGCTGCTGAAGATAAAGGAATTTCCCCATTGAGCGATAAATAAACTTAAATCTAATCTAATATATAGCCACCAAATGTTTCCACGCTATTTTAAGATTCATACGTTTTGCCATTTGCTTCTTTTGATTTTATTCTGTTTCAAAAGTCTGTCTGCAATTACCGTATCGGAATTCTTCAGACTCATGTTCTTAACCCTTTAAAGGTGCGTTTACACCAAATGCAATCTGTCAGGTAGGGAGGGCTGGTGAACGTGAAGGACCCAAAATGCAAAGGCGGGAGGTGCCAGGGCAAAGAGTTTAATGACTAACAAAAAGCGCTGCAGAGCAGGATAACAAAACAAAACTCACTGTAGGCAAACCATGAACAAGGCAGAAGGGTGTCAGGGACGAAGAGACATTAAAGACGTTACATTAGAGACATTAACGGTGCAGCACAAGAGGAAGGGAGAGACGAGACTTAAATACAGACAGGGCAGACAAGACACAGGTGAACATGATCAGGACAGATTGGGACAAAGGAAGTAAAACTCAAAAACATGACAAAACAGGAAACCTTTCAAAATAAAACAGGAAACAGAACTCAACCATGACAGAACAAGACAGAAAGCAAAAACCAATACAAAGACGTGTCAGGCATTGAGTTCTCTGAGGGGTCGGGCTAGTCGTTGAGCTCCGGCGGGTTGGGCCAGTGTGTGTCACGCACTCCATTGGAAGCAGGGCCGAGTTGGGGCGCTAACACCCCCCTGGAAGCAGGGACAAGTCGGGGTGTATCCGGCACCTTCGGAGCTGGGACGGGTCGGGGTGCAGCCAGAACCCCCCTGGGATCAGGGACGGGTCGGGGTGCATCCAGGACCACCACTGGAGAAGGCTGTGGTGCATCCGGGATCACCACCGGAACAGGAAGGGGCTGGGATGCATCCGGGACCACCACTGGAACAGGCTGTGGTGCGTCAAGGACCACCTCCGGAACAAAAACGGGACGTTGAAGGGGACGACGGCGGCGACGAGGATGACCCCCCCTCATGGCAAGACAACTCCCCTCCATGGCAGGAGCAAAGAACTGGGCCTGGTCAAAATCCCAATATGACCGGGGGCCTGTTTCAGAAAGGAGGTTAAGTGTAAACTCTGAGTGAGTTAACCCTGAAATCAGGGAAACTCTGGGTTTTCCGTTTCAGAATGGGAGGTTTGTTAAACTAGAGAAAGCAGAGTAAGTCAAACCCGTTTCTGAAAGAGAGGTAACTTATACCCTGAGTCAGTGTCCATGGTTACTTATGCTGTGAACCTAACCTGGTCGGGAGCAGGTTTTATTCTCCAAACTCAAAGTTTCTGCCGGTCCCCTCCCCTTTTTAAAGACAAAGCGGTATGTTTCGCTTTAACCTTCATTGCCCACATTCCAGTCACACAGAGACGGTCTAAGTGACAAGAATGGCTTGTTCTTTTTTGGAGGACCCAATAGACGAGGAGGCTGCATTAATTCATAGAGAATTATATTTACCTCGTACGAGGATTTTGAGAGGACTCGATTTTTTGTCATTTCCCCATACGTTTTTGTTTGAGCGTTACCGTTTTTCGTTGCAGTCAATTACATATATACAATGAAAACAACATTAGATATTGCTATGTAGATGTTTCATATGTCAAATATTGTCAACAAAGCCTACATCATGACATGCTCAAATTTGACCTGATTGAATTATGTTTTTATACTTCATTTTTAGCAGCTGCCATGTTCTTTTACTTCCCGCAGGATTGCATCTACATGAAAATGAAATCAGGGACATTGAATTAGATTAATGTAACAATTACTTTTTGGAAACACAATTTGATAGCACTGCTTACTTTCTTAATCCCATATAAACCTATACCACTTGATCAATACAAGGGTAGTGTTGCAGCGTGTTTGTGCTGAGCGGGGTGCGATCCACGAGAGACAAGGGGAGGGGCGAGTGCAGGTGCAGATGGGAGGGGGGGGGGGGGGTGAGCACGGAGCGGAGGTGTGTGCGTGGTATATATTGTGTGTTCGGAGGACGGAGCACTTAGTTAAATAAAGAGAAGGTGTCATTCCCAGAATAACTGTTTTGGAGTCATTCTTAATCCGCTCTGGAGGTTGAGGGTTTTGAACGGGGAAGTGAACCCCGAAGGAGAACTGCCTTCTGAAGGAAATCTCCGCTGCGCTTCTGACCACGGTCGGAAAGACGAGAGAAAAGAAAGAAAGAAGAAGTCTTCGCGCAGCGAAAGGTTCAACAGTAGACACAAGTTCACTTTTAAAAACACAATTGCATGTATTAATATTAAACTGACCAACGTTTGCAAGAGGGGAAGGTTAACAAAAAAGTCCTCTAAACATTACCGACGTTAAATGCATTCCCCCCCCCCCCCCCCCCCCCCCCATTGGTTGTACACTATGCAGCATTTCATGCAATTACACCAGGAATAACACTTCAAAAGTACACCTAAATATCGCCATTTTTTAATTTCACACCTTACGCTACTTAAAAAGTTATTTATTACAGCCAATATTTTATGACAATGATTTAAATGCAAACTTCTGCATTAACTCGAGCAGCTATGTTTTCCCACGCTAACTGTCTCTGTGTTGCAGATGCAGCGGTGTTGCTTTTCTTCTGAAATATGTGCTCATATACACTGTAACTCTGCAGCAGCACGTCAAGTTCAGCTGGCGAAAAATATGCAGACCTCTTTGTTTCCACGGTTGCCATGGGGACTCGTAATATCTGCGCTCCATTGATAATGGCTTCTTATGGTCGTGGTGCGCACGCTCAACTTCGATTCAGTCCACTCAGAGTTGATTAACCTTACTCCGATCAGCTTCTCTGAAACAGAAAACTCAGAGTTGTTAATCTCTCGGTAGACCAACTCAGAGTTCAAGTTCAACCTCAGAGTTGGTTGAACCTCCTTTCTGAAACAGGCCCCTGGTCCTCTCTGCTTCTAAGCAGTAGGCTTCCAGCAACCACATGTCGCGCTCTGCTGGGTCTAGGATAAAGTATGGCTGGTCCATTCTGTCAGGTAGGGAGGGCTGGTGAACGTGAAGGACCCAAAATGCGGAGGCGGGAGGCACACGGTTCCAGGGCAAAGAGTTTAATGACCAACACAAAATCGCTGCAGAGCAGGATAACAAAACTCACTGTGGGCAAACCATGAACAAAGCAGAAGGGTGTCAGGGACGAAGAGACATTAAAGACGTTACATTAGAGACATTAACGGACCAGCACAAGAGGAAGGCAGAGACAAGACTTAAATACAGACAGGGCAGACAAGACACAGGTGAACATGATCAGGACAGATTAGGACAAAGGAAGTAAAACTCAAAAACATGACAAAACAGGAAACCTTTATAAATAAAACAGGAAACAGAACTCAACCATGATAGAACAAGACAGAAAGCAAAAATCAATACAAAGAAACCCAAACCATGATGGGACAGCAAGTCATCAAACTGGGCCACACAGACACAGAAGTACCTTTGAAAACGGTTGGTATTCAGATTCATTAAGGACATGTGATTCCCAAAGTTTTTGTAGAACTCTTCAAAATAAATAAACCTTGTCTCTCAAAATCATCTGTGTCTTCTATTCATTGTCAAGCTAAAAACATTTAGCGGTAGCTCCTCCCACATGCGTCTCAGTCGAGTTTCTGAACACATTTTTTGCCTCGCAGCGCAGAAAATAGAGGCAGAGGACAGGAATTTGATGAAGAAGAGTAACTTGGACCCAAAGATCATGGACAATTACAGACCTGTATCCAACTTACCATTTTTAGGAAAACTTATTGAAAAACTTGTTTTTATTCAATTACATGATTTTTTAAGTGAACATAATGTTCTTGAAAAGTGTCAGTCTGGTTTTAGGACTAATCACAGTACTGAGACGGCCCTTTTAAAAATTTTAAATGATCTCAGACATAATTATGACTCGCAGAAACTTTCTGTTCTGGTGCTGCTAGATCTTAGTGCCGCCTTTGATACAGTGGATCACCAGATTTTAATTGACAGACTTAGGAGTCGGGTCGGCCTCTCAGGAACTGCTCTTAAGTGGTTTCACTCCTATCTCACAGATAGACACTTTTTTGTAAGTATGGATACTCGTTCCTCAGGAGTCCATGAAATAGGTTGCGGGGTTCCCCAGGGTTCAGTCTTGGGTCCAATACTTTTTAACTTGTATATGTTGCCTCTTGGGGATGTCATCAGGAGACATGGCGTTGACTTTCACAGCTATGCTGATGATACACAGCTTTACATTGCCGTGTCTCCTGATGACCTTGAACCTGTCAACACTCTTTTAAACTGCATTTTAGATATAAAGCTGTGGATGGCAGAAAACTTCTTGCAGCTCAACCAGGACAAAACTGAAGTTTTAATCATTGGTCCTGAAGACAAGAGAGAGATGATTTTACCCAAACTTAGGAATTTTAAATCTTCTCAGTGTGTGAGAAATCTGGGCGTTCTTTTTGACTCTGAGCTGAATTTTATTCCTCACATCAGAAACGTTGTGAAAACAGGATTTTATCATCTTAAAAACATTGCCAGAGTCCGCCCATTCCTCTCTCTTGCCAGCACAGAGGTGCTAATGCATGCTTTTATTTTTAGTCGTTTAGATTATTGTAATGCCCTGCTCTCTGGTTTACCCAAAAAGTCGATCTCAAATCTACAACTTCTACAGAACTCAGCGGCACAAGTTCTGACGAGGACCAGAGGGCGGGAACACATTACACCGGTTTTAAAATCGCTGCATTGGCTCCCTGTGCGTTTCAGGATTGATTTTAAAGTTCTTTTAATGGTTTACAAATGTTTTTATGGTCTTGGGCCTTCTTATTTAAATGATATTATTTTAAAATACGAACCCTCGCGGACCCTGAGGTCCTCTGGCACTGGCCTCTTAGTTGTCCCTAAGGTGAGGACCAAGACACACGGTGAGGCTTCGTTCCACCATTATGGTCCTCGCCTGTGGAACAGTCTGCCGGAGAACCTCAGGGCCGCAGAGACTGTGGACATTTTTAAGAAGAGGCTCAAGACCCACCTTTTTAGTCTGGCTTTTATATGATTTTGATCGTTCCTTATGTCTTTTATTATTCATCTATTTATTAATTGAGGTATTTATTTACATATTTATTTATTTATCTATTTTCTTGTAAGGACTATTATTATCTCTGTTTCTAATATGCAATTCTTTTTATTGTTATTTTACAAATGATACTTAGGTTATGTTTTAATCACTGACGTATTTTATTTTTTAATTACTAACATACTTATATCTTATTTTATTTTTTATCTTTTCCTATTTTTATTGTTGTTATTTTATGATCATTTTTATTCTGATGTTTTTTACTCCAGTGTTTCCTCTTGGGGATCCATCGTTCTTGGGCACCACCAGCTTGACCTGTAGGGCGTGCCGTTGCTGTGGTGCCCGTTGTCATTGGGCGGGCTGGGGTCCTGCTCTGTGGTTTAATAGCCATGGAGTGGGCCCTGGGCTGCCCTGTGTTGGGCGGGCGCTGCGGTAATGGCCCCTGTGGTCGGGCAGGGCCTTGGAATGAATGGATCCCCATGATATCGTTTCCTCACAGCAGTACCAAGCCAGACCTTCTTCAACTGTAGTTCTTTGTTTCTGTTCACGGTTCTACTGGGGTAACTGGGTGGGTGGGGGTGGGTGGTGGTGAGAGAGGGGTACCTTCTTTGTGTGATTATCCTTTGTTTTCTGTTTTTAACAACTTTCATTTTTTTTTATGACTGTTTTATCTGTTTTTATGTTAAGCGCTTTGTGTTTTTAACCAAAATGAAAGGCGCTATATAAATAAATAAAGTTTGAGTTTGAGTTTGAGTTTGCGTGAATCACCTCCGATGTGAACACAGTAAAACACCGGAGATGTAGCCAATGACACCTAAATTACTCTTTGACATTTACGTGATCAACATGAATCAGCGGATTCTGACTTGGAGAAAAACGGCTTTTCATATTGTCTTTGCAGCAACATACTACTGGAAAGTGCTGCATAATGACGCAAGACTGCTTTTCTCCATTTCAGAATTTGCTGGTGTGACGTTAATTGCGTAAACGCATGAAGAGCTACGGTAGTCGAGAGGATGTCAACACTGGACCTTAAGCTCTGGTGTTTAAGAGTTAAGAGGACCAGAGTTTTCTGGCTTGGTCTGCACTACAGATCAGGTAAAGCTTTTCCATCTCCAAAACTAAGAGGACAATCAAAGGAAACCAACTAATCTGATCAAACCAGGATTTTCCAAATCTACCAGTTTAAATCCTGACCCAATTGATGCTAAAGCTTAATTTTTCTCTCAGTTCTCTTTGCCTGGCCTGCCCTCACTCCAGGTGCCACTATGCATTTTTTTCATTGATTCACTGCCAACCAATAAAAAAATGATGAAGTACTTTTGAATTCAATATTTTAGAATATTATTGTTTTTGGTTCGAGGGAGTTGGTGACCTCATCTAGGGATCAGTGTTGGGCAGCAGAATAGATGCTCAAAAGATCTCCTTGAGCATGGGACTAAGGCACCAACTTTAAGGTAATCAGCACCAACCAGGAGCAAGTTTGTTTTCAGTTGATTAGTTAATCAGGTACACAAACCACACACAAAAAAAGGCAGAAATGACAATTGTCGTAGCTAAAGTTGTTTCTTTGCCTAAAGCAAAGATAATTTGAACACAAAAGTGTGAGAAGTTTGAGCCTCAGGAGGAGAAATTATTATATTATCAAGCATTTCAGGAGTGCACTGGAGACAGAAGCTGAAACAAGCGTACAGCAACTACGCAGACTGACGCTATAAGCCAAAGTAATGTGTGTGTGATGTAAGGGGACTTCTTATCTGTATTCCACAACTTATGGTGGAACAATTTCATCAGCAACACACAAGACTGTCTTGTATCACACTAGGTTCAGTTCCATTATTAAATGTTCGTCAGCAACAGCAGTTTCTTTTGGATCATTCTACAACATAAACAGATCTTTTTAGGCATAATTTGATGTTATTTTTTGGCATGTTAATTTGGATCATTCAGTAGAAGTTCTCCAGCCTCAACAGATTTTGTTCTTCATCAAATAGTCTTTTCATCGTGATTGTTCACAGCATCAACAGATGTTCCTCAGCTTCATCACTACTAGATGTTCTTCACCATCAACAGATGTTCAGCTGTCAGTGCCATGCTTTGCTGCAGACTTTACTTTGGTCAGTTTGGCGTTAAAAAACATAAATCAAGTCCTAAATTCAGTAAGTACTATGGTCTGCTTGTATTTATCGGCATGCACGTCTCTCACCATCAACCTCCCAGCTAAAGATCCGCAGACGGACGCACGCGAGTGCGTCTTACCTGAGTCTCCACATGTAGGCGTACTCGTGGGGGAAAAAGCTGTGGGGATCATCGCAACAGAACTTCAGGTCGCTGAAGCCGCAGCAGAAGACAGCCGTGGGGTCTCCACCGGTCCGCGGGCACGTGAAGCTTTCCACGAACACGCGCTCCCGGCTGTAGTAACTCTCGCAGTCCGAGCTCATGCCAGCGGTCGTGCGCCCTCACGGACCTCACACATGCGCCACGGAGCTCCTGCACACCAGCCAGCCAGACTGCCTGCCTCCTGTCTGACTCTGCCCCTTTTCTCCACAACACCTGATGGGAAATGAAATTACATGATTCCCCACTTTTTTTGTGTGTAACTTTAAGCAAAATGTAATATATATATTTTGTGTGGATCACAGATCTCTCAATGAATCGTTAAATGGACTGAACCCTGATGTTTGATGCAAATAAAAATAAAAAATAAAAATTGGGTTAACCACTTTGAAAAAAAGTCAATAAGTTGTTTTCATTCTAAATACCAGATTTTACTGCTTCAGAAACGATGAAATGCGACTGTTGCAGCCCTCTGAACACACACCTTTCCCTTCATGGCTCTGTGAACTGTTCATTAATGAAACACCTTAATGTTTGGTTTACTTTCACACATCACTCACAATCAAACCAGGGATATGATATGCCCTTAAGAGCAATACAAACAATACAAGCTTAATTTAGTGTGATTTAAACATATCTTGACATTTCTTTCTTTCCCTGATCTAAGAGCATTAACATTAGGCTTTATCCGCAAATCAATGATCTTTCTTTCTTCTTTTAATCAATTGTGCAAAGAAAAAAACCGCAAAGGAAACTTGAGATAGAGCAAACAGTACTCTGTTTACAGCTTCAGGGGGCGCTCGTGAGTCGACAGGTGCTTGTAGCTGTCCTAAAACTGTCTACCATGTGAACCAGGGGTCGGGAACCTTTTTGGCCGAGAGAGCCATAAACGCCACATATTTCTAAATGTAATTTAGAAAGAGCCATACAATAATGTAGAGTCCCTTTCCCACACTGAGGCACGGAGACGTCCCCTCTTTTAAGGTTCTTTATTCTGGTTACTGCAGACTGCAGCAAACGCCGTAAAATTAATACAGTAACTCTTCAATCTCTCCCGCTGAGACGAGAGCTCTTCTCCCAACTTTATATTCCCTGCTCCCGTATCAGCCCTCCCATTTCCCTTATTCGGCCCAAAGCTGAACCCCATTGGTCCAAACTACCTAACAACAGGCTGAGCGACAGAACTGAGAGCCAATCAGATCTCTGCTTGATGCGTTTAATGAACACCAGAACTTTTAAGGCGGCCCAACAGCGGACCCAACTCAGTCCGCGACAATATGTTTAAAACTAAATATACAAGTGAATGTGATCATTTGATGTAATTTCATCATTTTTAAAGTACAATAAGTCTGTGGATTATTTCTAATAACATGGTTATGCTGTTGCTAATAAATGATGAGTATTTCTCGTGGTAGTTTTGCTGATGGTCTAGTCTGGTTGATACGTGGTGAGTTTCTGCTTCATGCAGAAGTTGAGACTTTAAACGTGATCGTAGGTCTGAATGTTCTGGAGATGTGACAAAGACTCACATGCAGACGTGGAGATAAACACACACTCACACACTGCAGTGAGTGACGGGCAGCGGGTTTTACGTTTCTAGAATCCCTGCGCGATTCACCTGCTGCCTGTGAGGAAGAAAGCAGAGGGTGGGGGGCACCCCCACCCTCTGCTTTCTTCCTCACATCCCGTCCCCGTATCTGCGCGCTCTTTCTCAGAGACGGGAGCGCGCAGGTTTAGGCACGGCAATTAATAGGTTTCCTGCTGGAATAAACTCTGTGAAATAGTAGATAATAGTAAACTGAGTGCTGGCGCAGATTTTTCTCTCCAAGCACCGCTACTACTGCGCGCCCCTCTGACATCGCATCGCGCACGAGGACTGGTCTAATGAAAAAAAAATGGTATAAATAAAGATTTGTCTGCGAGCCATACGTGACCATCAAAAGAGCCATATGTGGCTCGCGAGCCATAGGTTCCCGACCCCTGATGTGAACCATTCCCACACACTACACCAAAATAAAGTTGGTGAAAAATGTATTTACTACCACTGTGTCTGCCATTAAAAAAAAAATATATATATATATATATGTATATATATATATATATATATATATATATATATATATATATATATATATATATATATGTATATAAACTTGCCCCTTTCACCCTTCCGTGGGTGAAAAGGGGCAGTCTACTGGAAACTGTGAATGAAGCATTGATACATATATATATATATATATATATATATATATATATAGTTACTGTGTGCATACTTATGTTTATGTTGCACAGGTTTTATGGACTGTATCATGTCATCTTTTTCAGAACAACTAATGTTTTATCGTTAAAAAAAAACTTACATTGCAGTCAGATTCTGGAAAAAAAGGCCAGATGGTTGAAAAAAAAGTCCAGAAGACCGCTATTTCTAAAAGGAAAAATCTCTTAGCAGAGGTTTGAGACATTTTCTGCCTGCCTTGTACAATCCTGCTATTAAGCTATTTTTTTTAGCAGAGCAGGTTTCCTTTCATATCCAGAATAAATGATAAACAAAGAAACACAAATGAGCACCAACGTCTGTAAGTTGCACCAAGACCCTTGCCTGGTAATCATACCTTAGCCAACCGTCTGAAAAGCACTGGATCATTGAGAGTTGTTTACAATTGTTGGTTCCCCCTCTCAGCATATAAATCAACAGATTTCATTGCTGGCAGTTATAACAAAAACAGTAATTGGATGAAGACTGCAAATTTTGTAGATCATCCATTGACTATATGTGAACTGGACTGAGTGACCCCTCAGTGTTCCAAATATGAAGTCCTGAAGCCAAAATCCCAAGACTTCCATAGAAAAATAAATAGCTATTACTCAGCCGCTATATTTGTCAGAATCCCTATTTCTCCTCTGCTACCTTTTTAAAAAAAACAAATGTTCTTGCTTATCCTCATTTTTTTATTTCTTCTGTAGTGCAAGTTATTGAAGTCATAAACTGTCCAATTAGACAGACCGTATCTCAAAGTTAAGTTAAAGTTAAGCTTCCATTTGTTGTCTCGTACCTGGGTGTGTATGAAATTTGTTCTCTGCATTTGACCCATCTCCTTGGGGGGAGTGGTGAGCTGCAGACACAGCTGTGCTCAGGAATCCTTTGGTGGTTTAAACCCCCAATCAAACCGCTTCATACATTGAGTCCCAATTTTAGAGTCTTTTCAGATGACGCGGCATGGATTTGAACTTGTGGCCTTCCAGTCTCAGTGTGGGCACTCTACCACAAGGTAGATTTCAGACCAATCTCTGCTTTTTCATGACACCTGGCGCCGACATGGCGGCGTCCCCTATCACGAAAGATTGGCGTTTGAATTGACGTCATTTTGTTGGAGGTGAAAGAAAGCCTTTTTCTATGAAGGATTCGGCATAAACACAAACAGGAGTCCCTGTTTTTATAATAATACCCTCTGCAGCTCTTAAGTGTGATCGTCTTTGCTTCTGTCAAATGAAAGAACAGTCAGAAGGGCACGGAGCCATTATTAAATGAAAAACTTGCAGCCGGCTTGTGACGCTGTTGTAAATCTCATGCGCAGCCCCCGTATATATACTCCTCCCCCCTCCAGCTCAGCTGCATCGCTGCCAAAGTGAAGTGTTGTCCCAGATCGGCCTGATGTCCCACTTCCTGACAGATCAGAGCAGATTTGACTCTCCGAGCAGCTTGAACTGTTAGCACTGAAAAAAAGGAGCTTCGCCCAATGACTGCCGCGCTGAAGTGTGCACACTGACCAAACAGATGGGTTTCATTGTGCAGAAAAACAATCATTTTAAATAACCGTAAATCAATCACAGAGTAGAAAAGACAGTCAAAGCATGTCTGTTACAATTTAAAAGCGTGAATGCCTGCCAGGTGTTCCATTGTGCGGGTGTTTGTTAGGTTGGGGCATCCCTGCTGTCTTTACACGCATAATTAAGTGAAAGCTCTTTTCAGGCAGTTAAAATAGAAGAAAAGAGTCATATAATGTCCCTGTCAGTGCCATCAACTACACATAGTGACACCAGAATACAATTTAGCTGTGCAACAGCTTCATATGTGGACAAATGCTAACAGAGTCTGCTGTGGAAGACAGAGTGATGCAACCTTGTCTCTGTGGGGGTTGGCGCCCTTAAAATCCCAGTAATTTGTGAGTCACACTCAAATGGCAAAGTGTTATTCAAGTGTCCACCTTAGCCATCATGTGGATGAAAACCCATCTTGTATCTGCGACTGCTCATCGAGACTCTGCTCTCCCCTTGTTCGCTAAAGCTTTAGCTGCAGAAACGTCTGCAGGTCTTCAAACTCTCACACATCTCTGACTCCTGCTGCAGAATGCATAACCCAAATGTTGAGTCACAACATGAGTGCAAAACTGTAACCAGGATCACACAAATCTGTGACTATTTATAATCCTCCATTACACCTGGATTATAGTCGTATCTTTAGAATTTTATTTGGCAAGCTTATTGTGAGTATTGGCATATGCAAATGTACTGTTTTTTTCATTTTCTACTATCATTGTAATACTTTAGGTGAGCTCCTGAGGAGGAAATCATCAACAAAGACTATGCATCCGCCATAATTCAGAAACGAATCTAGATCATTCTTCATGAATATTGTGTCCTGTTGTTGTCTTTGTGGAAAACCATGCAAAAACTCTTGATTTGGTCTCCTTCTCTCATAATGTATAATATTCTGTTTACCACTCATCCATTTATCCATCCTCATGGACACATATTTGAAAAACATGTCCATTAGAATCAGAAAAAAGATGGCTTTTGGATGGGGGTGTTGCAGCGTCAAGTTGTCTGAGGTGAAAACTGGAAAGGTTTCTATAAATACTCAATGGGTCAGGACCCCATGTTGCCGGTTTCATGATAACAGAGAGCATAAACAAAAGTACCAGACCTGATAAAAAAAGGCCTGTTTCCAGATGTGCCCAAGCTTGAGAGCGGCTGGTGGGGATGGTTTGGATGCTGCTGGTGCGTTCTGGCAGGAGGCATGTGAGCAACTGCATTTGGGTTTTTTAATGAATGAATGCATGTCAGCCTCTGGGAGGCTGTCTAATCCTGTGTAATCCGTGCCTGATGAAACCAGATAGAGTGGAAATATTGGCAAAAGAGAAGGATTAGTGACCATGGAGTCTGGCAAAACATGTGATCCCCGCATGAACGCATACTTTAGTCACACATGTGCAGCTCTGCTCTGACACCATCGGCAGCCAGATTCCTCTACTCACCCAACGCTTCAGGGAGTTCGCTCTGAATGCCATTTTTTCACGCAGACAGAAGGAGGAGGACAAAATGACCTCAATCACTCCATCTTTGGGCAAATGGAAGATTACTCCTACCCCCCTAACCCCCTAATAAATGAAATCAGATATGCAGCAGTGGAGCAAGCATAGATGTGAGCAAATCCTAAATGAGAGCTCTGGGCTCTTTGTGAACCCACATTATTGTCCTAAATTGGTGGCGAGAATACACAGAAAACATGCAGACATACATTTGTGTATGTATGCACGCTGTGAGAGGGGGGGGGGGGTCCTGACTTTAGCAAACCTACATTTTCATCTGATTGTGTGTACCTTTATGTCAAGTGGTGTCAGTTCATAAGAACTGATGGATTTTAACACCTTTATATTGGAAATGGTTTTTTTTTTTTTTTTACTTTTTTGTTCAAATTTTCTGGCTCTTAAGAGCTAAAAGGTTGAGCAAAACAGCTTTGAAATAAAACATTTTTGAGTTTTTAAGAATCTGAATGATGACATTGCAGTGTTTTATGTTTCCTTTACTATGTTTTCGTTTTCATATGCTTTTTTTTATTTAAGATTCTTTCAGTGACCAGTCTTTACATGTTCATTGTGGTAGGTGATGCAATTTTGACATATACTTTCTGTTTCTGCCATCATGCCAATCTGAAGTTATTAAGTGAGATAAATTAATTTAGCTTGTATTTATAATGGAGTTGAGTCACATGATCAAATTTGAAGACGTGAGACTTGCTTGAGCCCTGCACTCCACTGATGAAGCATCCAGGGTCTACTCCACCTTTGTCTGACAGTAGCTGGGACAGCCTGGGATCTTGTTGGGGGTTATGCAGGTTTGGAAAGAAGGACTTGCTTGAACAACACTTATTATGGCTTGACTTGGTTTGTATGACATGAGAACTAAATGAAACATTTGTCATGACTTAAAAAGGCTTGAACCTTTTGTAATTAAATGTTTGCTTCAAATACAGATTTGGCCATAATTTAGGTTATATTTTAAAATGTGATTGGATTATTGTTTTGGTGCGCTGCCTGCTGTGCAAAGACCAACAGCTGTCTACTGATCAATACAGGAGCTGGAGTCCAGGTATAAAGCCTCAGTACAACTAACAAAGTACACAGAGTCTCACTGTTTCATCACAGTGAGTGCTTTCCACCAAAAGAGCCTCTTACCGGAGCCCATATAGGAAAATTTTGAGTTATTTTCTAGAGCTGTTGGAAAAATTGCCTCCTAAAAACATTATAAGGCACTTAAAAAGTGCAGCAGCTATGTGGTTTTAGGCCAGGAAAACCTTTGCTGAGAACACTGTGTACCTATTTTACTATTAGTCATTATTTTTTCATTTGTTTTTCAAGCTCATTTAAGTGGCTGGGTGGCTCAGTTGGCTGGGTGTGGTTTGCTTCCCGGGGGCGTGCAATGAGCCAAAAAGTGAGGGTAAGTGCAAGACCGTCCACGCTGCTGCTGGGTCTTCAAAAATAGAGGAAGGGCATCTGGCATAAAAACTGTGTGAATCAGTGAAAGTTGATTTGCTGTGGCGACTCCTGATGGGATGTACTGAAAGGTAAACAGCATTTGTACAAGCTCATTTGCTAATCATATAAATCTTAGGGTCTCATATAATTATTTGCCATTCAACCCCTCAGTTTTTATTTTCATTTTCTAGAAAAAAAAAAGCCAGAACAGAAAATGTAACAATATTACAGCGAAAACCAAGAGGAGGAATGCAACACAGGCCAAATAGTTGTTTAGAAGAATTTATTAACAGGAAGCTGCCACACAGTGTGGGAAAAACTCCAAAAACAACAAACATAACTCAAAAATTCTTCAAGGAATAAAAAAAGAAACTAGTTACAGAGCTACAATAGATATAGTTAGACTAAAAACTAAGAAACAGTTCCTTAAATAGAGACACCAACGTCTAAGTGGAGATAACTGTGACAGATCCAAGGTGAACTGTAGAAGAGCCAAACAAAACAAAGACCTCAAAAACAGATACCCAAGCCATAAACAGGGACAGAAAAAGATCTTTCTGGTTTTAACCCTTTAACACCAGAGGACACGCTGGTGACAATAACACACGCTCTCTGACATACTCTTCGACTGTTTACGAAGTCGACATGAATTGGATGTGGATGAAAGATGCTTTTCATATTGGCTTTGCACTGATATGCAACACATTACTAACGTAAATTCTTGCATAATGCAGCAAAGCGACTTTTCTTCGCAACAGAATCAATTGATTTACGTGAATTGCGAAAGCACTTCACTGCTGTGCAGTGTTGAATATCGGTGCAAGGCTTTTGTTCTCCTCTTCAGAATCTGTCAGAATCACAATAATTGTCTAAATACTGGTAGAATTACTGTAGATGAAATAATGTAAACACTTGAGTTAAAGCTCCGGTGTCAAAGGGTTAACCATGGGTAGGTAACTTGATGTTTCTCCTTGCTGGAAAAACTGGATCACAACAGATCACTAACAGGATAGCCATCGGCTTTAGGGCCATTGTGGTGCATTCTTTGGTTCTTATTAAAACTGATCATATTTACAGGGCATTTTTAGTCCATGGCGCTCTTCAAACAGGGTCAAAACGTGTGTGTTGGGACTACAGTCTAACCCAAACTGGGTTCAAAGATTGTTGTAAATGACGGCATCAAGAAAGCATCTCATATTGTATCCGTTCCTAAGAAAAAAAAAACAGGTGAATCACTCATGTGGGATGTTTTAGGACAGTGGTCCCCAACATTTTCAAGACACAAACTGGTTTTAATGTCACACAATATTTTCACAGACTGGCCTGTGCAAGGCTGCACTGGGCATCCATTTTATTCATTTATTTGTTTTTACCTCTAGCTTTCCTTAAATGTTGAGGATAAGGTTTATCTTCATCCTCCGTAAAGTATCTGCAGCTGGTTTAAATTTTAATTGTACGCTAGATTTTGTGAAGGAGCCTTTAAAATGTGGCATCGTTTTTCCCTTAACCCAAAACTGTCGAAGTAGTTGAACACTAATTACAGCGTCATCCAATTTTTAAGGTGTGATTTATTAAAAAAAAAGAAAAAAAAAGGGTTATTTGAACATTGTCTAAAAGCAGTGGTGTATTATGATTTTTATCATCCATACCGTTAGGAACATCACTCTTTCTGTATTTATAGCCCTATTGTTGTCATGACATTGTCTATACAATTTAGGAGTCCATGCAGAATCTATTAAAGCATGTTTCCAATAATACTTTTGCAAAGCTATAACACACAACATGGAGTGAGCAGGTCTCTGGTGTACAGATTATCTTTGCCCTTACCTTCTCTAGCTGCTTATTTTCTGTTAACATCAGAGGCTGCGTCTGTCCATCTGTCTGAACAGAAGCATTGGACACAGCAGGAGTCATGAACAACAGCCTAGAGCAGGGGTGTCCAAATCCAGGCCCCAAGGGCCGGCCTCCTGCTGGTTTTCCAGAAACCCTGCCTCATCTGCTGCTGATTACCTGGATCAGGTGTGTTCAGCAATAAGGAGCTTCAACGGCAGGTTGATTGGAAAACATATAGGAAACCGGCCCTTGAGGCCTGGAATTAGACACCCCTGGTCTAGAGCAAAAGACTGAGCCACACTGAGCACCAAAGGATCAAGTTAGGGAGATTTCTTCTTCTTGCTATTAGGTATCGTAGGTCAAGATCTGATTGACTATTGTATTTGTCAATCTCATATAGATTACACTTATGGACAACCTTGTTTGTGGATTCTGAAGGCCTTGGGTAGGTAAAGAGGCTGGCAATAAAATCTGGCTAAAATATGGTAGGATCTAAATGATCAACATGTATAACACTGTCAACAGTTGAACCAAATTACTATCAAATTACATCAATAGAAAAATCAAGGAAGGGTGGTTATCTGAATTTAAAAATGTAAAATATTTTTAATAGATATAAATGGAAAAAAGAGAAGTTCAGTTTATTTTTCCAAAATAGTTTTAGGCCAACAGTGAAGATGATGGAGCACCAATGTTAAAAACGCAAGTAATATGATGCTTAAGGCCTGTATTACTAAGATAAACAACTGCAAAATTGCATGTGTAATTACATTCTGTGTACTGTTTATAATTTGCTGCTGATCAATGAAGGATGCTTGAGCTTTAAAAAAACAAAACAAAAAAAACTGCTGTATTAAGATAAAAATGTAGTATGTGCTGTGAAGAGTAGAGTCAAAACTAGAGGTGCTACTGGAACACAGTTCTGGAAGATGCTCTGAAAGTATACAAGAATCACGGACTGTTTTCTGCAGTCAGCCTGAATCTGGACAGATGAAGTAACAATAGTGACTTTACTTATCTGGCTGGTTTGATGTTAGCACTCCCACTCCGATCATCTTTTGATCTATTTTTATGAAACGTTACCACTGGTCTTTCAATTATGATTATACATTTTTTTAGTCAAAATCTAAAAACCTGTGCCATTTTAGAACGTAGTTTCTGCAGAATTTTACCTCTGAGTTGTAGGTGGTAAACTTGGAGCAGAGCCACCCTGCCCCCGTTCCCGTCACTTTAACTCAGTGTTTTTCAACCAGTGTGCCGTGGCACACTAGTGTGCCATGGGAAATTATCCATTCACTGATCTAAAAACATTTCCCATCTCCAGGAAATCAGCTCTTTGTTCATCCAAACAGGCCCTGATAAAACACTGAGTAGTTAGGAATATAAAAGATCACAAAATTATTTTTTCTTTGTCTTTATTTGATTCTATTAAAGACATTTTGATAAGAATGACGGAACCGCGATTTAGCTGCAGCTATAACTGTTGGGGAAAAGTCCCGCCCCTTTAACTGTCTCCACCAATCATTCTTGAAGGCTTGATCACATGTCATCAGTCTGACCAATCAGAAGTGGTTAAAGTCTTCACTTCCTTGTTTAGATTTAGCTCAAAAAGTCTCTCAGTTCTAACAAAAATACCAGCTAAAGCTCGTCTTTAGTGGTGTAGCTTTCCACAGGATCCGGTGTCAGACCGTGGAACAAGTGAACAAAACAATGAAGCTCAGAGAAGCTGGTCTTTCTGCGGTCGGCGGATTTTCGGCACTACATCTCCCATGATGCATTGGGTTCAAATGACTGTCTTAGCGCACAATGAGCCTCTCCTCTTAACGTCTTTAAACAACGAACACACATCATTGGATGCTGGTGTGCCGCGGGATTTTTGTTAAGGTTAAATTGTGCCGTGGCTCAAAAAGGTTGAAAAACACTGCTTTAACTCATCCAGAAGCTCCATAAGTGGTTTGTTGGTTAATGAACCATCCAAACAAACTTTTAGTAAGTAGGAGCACTTAGTAAGTAAACTAGAAACCATCATTGCTCCTGTCATGTCATAGCACACAGTTAAACTGGTTAGACTAAAACTGCTTAAACTTGACACGTTAAACTTAAACATGTTAATTTAACCTTAGCAGACAAAGTAAAAAAAAACTTTAGCCTTTTGGATGAGAAGCAAATCCAATTCTACAACACGTCCAGATGAACTTTTCCAAAACTGGTTCTGCTCTAGAACTCTCCTGAATGAATGGTTGTCTTTACAGATTCATTTAACCTTGTAAAAATACCATGATTTGCATTTTCAAACCATTTTCAACCCTTGTTAAATAACCTTTCAAAAGTTAATGTAATGTTTTGAAATGTCAGTTACACTCACATTTGGGGAAATAATTGATGTTGAGCATAAAACCCTTGTTTATGTTTCAGCATAAATGTTAATAAGAAGCACCTTTGCATTAGCAGGCCAGAGAGAAATGAGAACGCCCTGCTGATTTTTAAGTACACCTTCAATTACTTTGAGGAAGTGTGAGTATGCTGTGATAGATTCAGGTTTTGCTCGTTTAGGTGTGTAAACTGTGAAATATCATAACATTTTTGCATGGCATGACCTGTGCCTCGCTCGGTTATCTCCACAGCAACTTGATTATGTGACTTGCACATTAGCAGCATACACTTCTGCTCGTTTCAAGCCTAGGCTTCGTTCCCTTTTTTCTGCCAGACTGCTCCATACAGTTTTCCACCAGCTCCAGTGAAACTCGAAGTGTTTTTCGCTCTGACAAGTTTTTTTGACCTGCTTCTGTTCATGACCACATTTGCTGCCTGACTGTCTGCCAAGCTAATGACCCATTTTTGTCAGATCGCCCACTCCCTCCCGCCTGCCACAAGCGTGAGGGAAGCTGTCCCCATACATGCTTATTTGAGTTTAATATTGGATCTGGGTATTTGATGGTTCAGATTAAATAACAACGACAACCCCGTCTTCTCCAAAATTTTGCATTTTGAGTATGAGCTGCAACAACCAGAGGATTGGCGCTTTTCTATCATGCCCATTGTCTTCATGTTTGTTCATTTGAATTCTTAATTATCAATGCAAAATGAATTTGGACGCTTCGTGGGTTATGGGGTCGGTGGTCTGTTGTCCACTGAGGGGGTGCACAGAAAGGGGGCTTTAGTTGAACAGGATCATGTGGAAAGCATGGTCAAAGGTTTGTCTTCTACAGGAAGAGGTGGGGAAAGTAACTGGAGTTTTCCTTTTCTGAGACAGAACCAGCTGAGATGATGCAAACTAAAACCTGCTGTGATCTCCACTCATGGCAAACAGAAACAAACCCCTCATGCCTGAACAAAATGCTTTAAGATTTGTGAAGCCAATAGAAAAGAGTGAGTCTCACATTTCATAATAAGTACATACAATAATTTCTGTTATTTTCAATTCCTAAGTGAAAATCCTTCAGTCCCAGGAAACCAGCACTGGTCTGCCTGTTTGGTGCTGGTTTAAGCAGCTGAACAGAGAACCAGGAGTTCAATAGTCTACGGTCCCTGATAGTTGTTGATCTCATTAAAACTTGGTAATCGAATATGTCTAGTTTGAAAAATTGGGCTCTTCAAGAGATGGGAAGCTCAACAAATCTTCAACCGGAAAGATGATTTAAACTGAAGCGGTCATGATGCAGAGGTGGAGTGGTTGACCTCTGAGAAATATCCCAGGTTTGGTTCCCAATTGGTGCCCATGTGTTGAAGTGTCCTTGGGCAAGTCACTGAACCATACAATGCTCCTGGTGGTTATAGTTTCTGCAGTGGAGTCGCCATCAGTGTGTGTAAATGGGTAAATGGAACTGGGACTGTGAAGAACTTTAGGCTTTCTAAGAAGTTGGTGCCGTATAAGTATACACCATTTACCATTTTTTACAAGTTATTAGACAAAAGCAGGTAAATTATTGTCACATTTTTTTCTTAATTTGTATTGGTTTGAGTGATGGTTTAACTGGTTAGAATGGCGAGTTGTGCTGTAATCATGTCCAAAAGCATAATTTTCTGTCAAAGCAGTGTGAAATATAACAGTCCTACTGAAAAAAAAAAAAAATCCATAACGTCATAGGGAATTTGAACTTTCTTCTTAGTTCTGTGGTTTTCCACCAGCCTAAGTGGCCTGATGGTTTACTTTGTAGCTTTTGATAAACCAGACAAGTGTTTCTTTTTCTCTCTATAAGGATTACCGTAGTTTATAAGGGCCTTTAAAAAGAAACATAGTTTTTAACAAGTTACTGCATAATCAAAGTGCAGAAAAATGCATGCTGTTAGGTGGAATTAGGGCTGATGAAGGCGTATTTAAATAAAGTTGAAGGGCATAATTAAAGCTTTTTGGTTTGATAATGGATCATAATTACTGGGCAGAAAATATCAAAAGGGTGTAATTCAAACAAGCCTTTCTCTGAGTGAAAACATTTTTGGAATAAAAAATTGAAAGCATCAAAAAAGGAGGTTTGGTTGGAGTACATTTAAAAAACATGTAGCGATAGTTGTCTCTGTTTTGGGAGTGAAACTGGAAATTTCTTACAAATTTGATCAAATTCTTCAATTTGAAAATGTACGAACTAAAAAAGTTGAAACTTGTGGAAGTAAATAACTAAAAGTGACTTTTTTAAATTATTATATTTAAACGAAACAACATTTAACTTGGGATTCTGGGTTATATGGAATTGATGGATCTTAACAAGATTAGCACAAACTGTATTTTCCCTATTTTTTGGTTTTAGATTTTAATGATTTTTTTTATTTTGTAAGTCTATTAACAGTTTGAAGGAAACAATGCTTGATAAAAAAAAAAAAAGAAACGTATTCGAGGTGTGAGGTACTCTGCAATTATGATTAAGGCATGATTCCACTTTAAGACCTGTTGAGTTCTGCGCAGGACAGAGATTACTGCAGACGTGGCATTTATCAGTTATGGAACATACTTTCTATCTGCATGTTTAGATATTTAACAGGCATGGACAGAGGAGAAGGTGATGCTCCGTGTTCTTCTCCAACAGTGAGAGCAAAAAAGTTTATTATCAATGAAGTGACATTCTGACTGTTGACTCAGAGAGAAGTGGGGTGGGGGCGGGGGGCGGGGGGCGGGGGGGGGTGGATTAGAATGATCATGAAATCACATCTGATGAATTTGGACCAAAAGCCGATCTTCCATCTGTTCTGGTCAGCAGGCATGGCAGCCTGTGATCCCCTCAGGGATGTTTTGTTTTCCCAAAAGTCATTCCAGCTTTGGCCTGCAGCACTTTTACTCCAGGCTGATATGACATGTAGCTGCAGCAACAATGCATGCATTAGAACAATGCATGCATTAGAACAATGCATGCATTGTTCTAATGCATGCATTAGAACAATGCATGCATTAGAATAGAAAATAAAGAACTTGTGGCCCTATGATTGTAGTTTGTACGATAACGACTACAAGCTCTTTCCAATGGCATTTTTGTCTGCTCCTGATTCACCAAAATTTGAATAAGGAAATACAAAGAAACACAGTCTTAATTTTCTTTATATATGTCCTCCATCATGAGAAAAATGATAGAACACATTAAAAGCACCAACATTTTATTAGAGTGAGTTTAAATAACAAAAGCAAACTTGTTCAACTGGGAAGATCATGAATTTTGAAAATATTCAGCATAAAAGCAATGCTTTTACTTACTTTTATAAGATTTGCTGTAGTTTGAGGTCTTAGTTTTATGAAACCAAACGCTCATTTCTGAAAATATACTTTTTATTTGAAAAGTATCAGAGTCTTTAGCATTATTATAGGGCGATTCTATTTAATGTCTTTTCCTTTTGCATTTTATAGAAATCCTTTGCAACACAGTGTTGAACTCCTCAGCTAATTTGACTTGGCTGTGTTCAACTTTCTTTGGCCTGTCTGGCATTTAGCACTAAAAGTGAAAATAAATCAAACTTCACAGTTGCCTCTCGGTTGACTGACACATATTTTTTAACGTTATGCAGTTTTAATCCATTTACTAACATTTCTGTGGCAGGGTTTAGGAGTGTAGCTGACTTACTGCAGATATAATATTAGTTCCTGTCACTTAGAGGTCGTGGATGTGGATTTAGAAGTCAAGTGCACTGGCTGAATGACTGGACTTGAATTGAGTTTATGGGCCAAGTAAATTTGCTATGGGTTAGTTGATCAACAAAGTATTTTGATTCCGTTTTTGCATGATACGGTTTATCGTTTGTTAATGATTGCATTATTGGGTGGGGGTTGTTTGGGTGCAGCAGCCGGTCAGCGTCAGGAAAACGCAACGAGCACCAACAGCTTGCACAGACAGCTTGTTTATTTGGAACAACCATGCAGACCTCTGACTATTGGGGGTTCTCTGCCAACCTCTAACAGATTGCTCATGGGTTCTTAATCCGGCGTCAGACCTGTTTTATACAGCCACCCTCTAACAGGATTGGTCATGTTAACCCACTGGGACATGGTATGCCAGCTGTTCCCTCCTCCTGCTGGGATGGGTGGAGCAGGGTGGGAGGGGTGCTGTGATAGGATCCTCTTATCTCGGCACAGACAGCGAGGACGAGGAGGATGCTGAGCCCAAAGGTGCTTTAGGCGTCACAGAGGACGGGGTGTTCTTTACAACTGGGTCCTGGATGTTTTCCTCTCTATCTGTTGATTCAACATTTTCTGGCCCACCCACAACTGGATCATCCACATTTATGGGTTTCTGAGGGCCGGGGCCGGCTGACGTGACATGGCAGTGGCTCTGGACGCCGTGTGGGTGAGAGTGAAGAACGTCTGCAGGCAGAACGGTCTTCTCATCCTCTCTGTGCTGGCCGTGGTCGTTGGATGTCTGCTGGGGTTCTTCCTGCGAACGAGGCGGCTGTCGGAGCAGGTCAGTCTGTCGCCTCCCTTAAACACTGTGACGTCAGGTGGAAAAGACTCATCCTGCCCTCTACCCCTGACCCCCATCTCACCCCCTCCACTGCTGTAGCATTTACTCTTTAATTTAAGTTTCATTTAATCTCACTTTAGTCCAGCATCCTGAGGAGTTTACCTAATTTTGTCAAAACCACAAGGTGGTAACCTTAAAACATGTGGCCTGTTGTTCTGAGGTGTGGAGTAGTGGGCACCGTGCTAAGTTCACAAGTTTTCACAGGACGGAAAAATTGGACGACCCTTCAACTCAAAGCTCAATTGGCAATGATTGGCAACAGGAAGAACGAATAAAATGCAGCCTTTGTATCTCATTTATTGATTTTTTGTTTGTTTGAAAGAAACCACTGTGAGTTCCTGCAACAGAATATGTGTAATTCCTGGCTTTGCCTGAGTCACAATCACAGAGTTTCGTGATGATAATAACAGACCGAACAAGCTCCTGCTTCCTGAGAGTCTCAGTGAATGTCCTGCAGACTGGTGTGACACAAAAACATAGATATAGGTCATGGGTTGTCAGGTTTAGTTGTGGATGTTTCTAAAATTTGTTTTAAACATGGAAGTTTTTCATAATCTGTGAAGATGTGTGTTTTTGAAATTGTTCCTGTAAGCGGCCATTGCTTGAACTGGGACTTTAAAAAGGGTCTTTACAAACTAAAAAGGGTTAAATACCTTCAACAATTTAGTTCTAAAACTCTAAATGTAAAAATAATCAGTCTAGGTTTCTGAATCTCAGCTGCATTCAAACATCCAGGAATATGCATTCAAATGTGTTTACTAGGGGTAAAACGATAATATTTACCAACGATTTATATCTTAATTTGTTGTTTGACGATCCGAATTACAGTTGATACTGGTTCATTTTTCAATGATCCGATTTGATCGAAATGACTGACCTAAAATTGATCTTTAGCCAAAAAATTCAACCAGTGGGATAAATACCTGGTTTGACATACGAACTTACGTAGGTGTGTATGTGTGAGGGTGGAACCTGACTGAATGCAGAGTGGCTTCATGATAAGCGTGCAACCTCTTCTCCCACCACCATGTGACCAAAGCCCCATCATGTTCAAAAACAGACCTAAAAATAGCCCATGTCTCTTCCACTCTCACAATAGAAGATTAAAATCCAATCAATCAAAAGCTTTTTCTAATTGCATGTCAGATAAAAGTGCTTGCAGTGAGACCTGACACGGGCACATGCACGGACTTTTGTGCCTTCAGACTGCTGGTCGAGGTTTGAGGGCTGCAAGGCACTAATCTTGTGCTAGCATGTGTGTGTGGGTGCACACGGCTGCGTAGCCTCAGCTAGGTCACTTAAGATTTGCTTTAATCTGGTGAGCACAAAAGCAAAATGATAAAGGTTTGGGCTGACGCTACCAGAGAAAACAAATGAAATTGTCCCTTAATGTACTGACTACTTACACATGTGGTTTTTCATTCAACCAACATGTCTTCAGACATGTACATTGTTGTGTTATAATATATATGGTCAATTGAATTGACTCTTTTTTTAAAATATATATTCTTGAAATAAACAAAATAAGTTTGTGTTTCAGTCATAGATCATCAGTCATGGAGCTCACGTGCTGTCAGCACAGCTGTGGATTATAGCTGCATTGTCCAACCATGCAGGGTCAAGTAAAGACTATGCTGTGCCCTTTTCAACTTTTCGTCCTTATTAAAAAAAAAAAAAGAAGAAATACAAGATCACTGACAATCTCCCTCCACCTCGAGCTCCATGCAAGATCTTACCAGGTGGGGGAAAAATTATCTTAATAACTGTGAGGAAAGATTCCAGGACTGCACGGTAAAAACTGATCAATGACCTGGAGAGAACTGGGACCACAGTAATAAAGGCTACGATTAGTAACACATGATGTTGTCAAGGGTTAAAATCCTGCAGTTCTTCAAATGTCCCCCTTACTCAAGCCAGCACATGCCAGAGCGTGTTTGTAGTTTACCAGAAAACATCTGGATGGTCCACAGGGACGATTGAGAGAATAATGGAAATCCTTTGTGTAAACGCTGATTGTCATATTTGGAGTGGAAAAACGCAGAGTTGCATCCCAAGAACCTCACACCCACTGTGAAGCATGGGGGTGGAAACATCATGCTTTGGCGCTGCTTTTCGGACCAGGATGACTGATCTATGTGAAGGAAGTGATCAGCAGGCCAAGTATGGTGAGATTTTGGGCAAGAACCTCCGTCCATGCTGCACGGTGGTGCAGTGGTTAGCGCTCTTGCCGCACAGCAAGAAGGCTCCTGGTTTAAGTCCCGGCTGGGGGACCTGAAACAGAACATCAATGGGGGACCTTTCTGTGTGGAGTTTGCATGTTCTCCCCGTGCATGAGTGGGTTTTCTCTGGGGATTCCGGCTCCCTCCCACCGTCCAAAAACATGCTCCATAGGTTAATTGGTCACTCCAAACTGTCCATAAGTGTGAATGTGAGTGTGCATGGGTGTGTGATATGTGTGACTCTGTGACAGACTGGCGACCTGTCCAGGATGTCCCCTGCCTTGGCCCACAAGTGGCCGGGATGGACTCCGGCAGCCCCATGACCCCGAAAGAGACAAACGGAAGAAAATGGATGGATGGACCTCCGTCCATCAATGAGAGCACTGATGATGAAATATGGCTGAATCTTCCAACAAGACAATCATCCAAAACACATTGCCAGAGCAACAAAAGAGTGGAAGCATGTTAGCAGGTTCTAGAGTGGCTCAGCCAGTTTCTGGACCTCAATCCAAAAATCTGTGATAAGGTTGAAAGTCTATGTTGCCTAGCAACAGCTTTTAAGAACCGGCTCAAGACCCACTTTTTAATTCCACTTTTAGTCTATCTTATCTGCTTATGTATTCTATTAGTTTTAATTTATATTACTTTATATATTTCATTTTATTGAACTTAATCTTATTCTCAATTTTAAGTTTTTATATGCATCCTATGTATTTAACTTAGCATCTTATTATGAGTTTAGCCCCAGTGTTTTCTTGTGGGGATTTTTTTCTACCAGTACTTGCCGGCTTGGTTGGTGGTTGTTGCCACGGTTGTCGCCCTTGCTGGGGTGGCTACAGTTTAATATTGCAGCTGTCACGGTCTGGGTGGGCACTGTAGTGATGTTCTTACGGCTGACCTAACTCCTGGTATGAAGAGATTCGCAAATACTCTTTCCTCACAGCAGAGCCTGAAGTTTCTTTTAGAAGTTACTTTTATAAGTATTAATTGTGTGAAAAACGTTCTGTATTTGTGTGTTTGATTAATAATGGTTATTTCTATGAATTGCTTAAACAGTAAATAATGGTTCAGGACTTCTGTTTTGTTCACCTGAAATGTCTTTGAAATGTTTCTGTTTTGCATAGAAATTATTTTTATGCTCTTGTTTCTCGTACCTCTTTCTAAACTCAGCCCTCAAAACATAAAAACTAAGATTTACTGAACCACTTTACTCTGCTGAAAAAATGTGAACTACTTTCATCTAAGTTGCTGCAACAAAGTTACAGAGTATTTCAAACCAGTTTGTATGTCATGATACTCCTTTGTGTTGGTTGGACAGAAACAAAAATCAATAGAAAGACTTCCAGTGGTCTGAAAGCTAATTGAATGGTTGCATTTGTGATCAATCCAGTTTTATTGTAGTATTTTAGCTTTTGTTTAATGCTGACCTCATTTTGTGGCCTTAAGAGTTTTCAGTATTCATCCTTACATGAGTGCAACTTGAAAGAAACAGCCAGGAAATGAGAGTATTACGTTTAATTCTGAAGAACAGACATGAAGCTCTCCTACCCTCGGAGCTCAGAACGTCTTTCCTGTGGAACAAAGAGGACGTCCTCTTGTCTTTTTGTTCATGACTTTAATAACATCTTCATTTTCAGAACAAGAACAAAGCACTTTTACATCTGCATTAAATGCTTCTTTTCTTTTTTTTTGCCCACAGGAGGTGAAGTATTTTCAGTTCCCTGGAGAACTGCTCATGAGGATGTTGAAGATGCTGATTCTGCCCCTCGTGGTGTCCAGGTAGCTTCAGATCATCATGTTGGTCCGTGTTTGTTGTGATACGTATCTGCGTCATATTGGATGCATGTTTTAACTGGTAAGACTGTGTGAGAGCACTGCTTGTGTGGATCAGGATTTTACGGCAAACACATGAATTAGTTTATACAGAAGTTGTTATGGTCGTGTTCTCCCACCTTTTTAAAATTATACCAAAAGCCCTGATAAGTTATCATTTATCAAAGATATCAAAGAAGTAAAAACAAACATAGACGGTGTACAGAGGCTGGGCTTCTTAATTTCACATATATTCTTGCTAAAATGTTATTTTGTCTGTATAAAAACACATATTTATCTTAATGTAAGAGTGCACAATGACCTGGAACACAATTACTTTTATGGAGTTTTTATGTCAAATGGAAACACACAGTGCATTTCAGATAGTAAGTCGGCAGCTTTCAGTGATCCTTTTGATTGATATGGAATTAGTCTGTGTGGAGGATCATCTGCACAGTTTTAAAGGATGCAGTGCCTGCTGAAAAACACTCAGATTTGATGCAGAAAACACACTAGTGGAGCTGCGAATTCTTATAACCTGCAGGCAAATTCAAAATTGGGTGAACCTTAAAAAATCTGAATGAAGCTGTTCAACTTAAACATACCGGTAATTATTTTTATTTTGTTCTGAGATCTTTGGTCTTCTTCTGGATCCTTTTTTTCCGCTTTAATTTTATTTCTTCAATTCATGTATAAATACAATCAACTGTGTCAAGTAAACTTTATCACTTGTGATCAGTTACTGGCTAAGCTCCCAGTTGTTATCATATCATAAATAAGAACATGTTAAGTACATGTAGCTTACCTGGTTAATTACCGTAAAGGTTAAACAGATAAAACAGAATAAAAAATAAAAAACAAAACATTTACCTTTATCCTAGATATTATTTTATTTAGAAAAAAAATTAAAACGAAAATTGACAGCTTTAAAAGTTTTTGGCTTAGCCTTTAAAGTTTTCAATTCTCTCTCCATTTGATATTTTTTGCTTCTTTCCAGTGTTTTTGGGGTATCCTTGTTGACATTTCTGAAGTGAACATAAAGGTGTTTTCTGCTCTAACAAATTGAACTAATTTCTTTGCAAAAAAAGGACATACATTTATGAAGGAGACTTTTAGCTTTTGAGCATAGTTTAATCCAAAAACCTTTCAGAGTTTTTAAAAATTCCCAATGTAGGTAGAGCTTGGATGCTCAAAAAATTAGAAAAAATGAGCACACCATAGACTAGCTCTCCAACTCTCCATACATTGTACCTGAACAAAAAAGCAGGACTGCTATCTGTGGATGACCATCCACTTGAAAGCATTGAGAAAATGAGGCAGAGGTGCAGGGACAGAAGACAAAATTGCAGTTGGTGTCCTGGCGAGGGTATGTAGAGACCTAGGAGAGCCCATGTGCTTTTATTTTGTTTATTTATTTATTTTGTGAAAGTAGAATCTCTTGCCAACAAATGGATTAACTGAGAGCTGAAATGACAAAGATCGTCATCCAGATTGTTGAGCAGGTGTTCCAGTATGTCTGTCTGCTGTGCATAAATATACGCCGTTCTAGCAAGGACTTCCACTGCTCCCCACATCTGGCACTCACGTCAGCAGCAGCGTTCTGTTTACTGGGAGAGTTGACATGGTAATTGCTGTGTCAAACCAGCCAACATCAAAGATAGCTCTACCTCTGCCCTTGCTATTTTACACACCCCTTTTAGCAGCCAACCGATGATTATTAAAAACCTCTGATCACAAACAAGCCTGAAAAATGGGCTGCCATAGGTGCTCCCTAACACTGAAAAGGGTCGTGTAAGAAGAGCTTAGCAAACTTCTAAGAAACCACCAGAGGCAGCTGATGTAGTAATGAGTCCAGGTACCTTTCCATCACAAAGGTGGACCGTTGTCTACATCATTGGTCCCCAACCTTTATCAGTTTAATGTTAGACAATATTTTCATATTTTCGCGGATCGGCCAGCTTCCAGTCTCCCTTAACTTTGGAGTGTGAAGTTTATCTTCATCCTCTGTAAAATATCTGCAGCTGACATAAACGTCATTTGTACACTGGATTTCATGAATGAACCATTAAAATATAAGTGATATAAATTTTCCCTTAGCCCATAACTTTCAGAGTGGAAGTTAACACGTTGGATGCCAACCTCAGCCTCATCCGACTTTTAAGGTTTGACGAATAAATGCAAAATAACGGTCACTTAAACAGTTGATTTTGAAATTATAATAATAAATGGGACTCTACCATTTGAGTAACTTTATCATCAGCATCCTCGTAACATTAGACAGCTGGTTGCAGCTCTCTTTTTCTTTTTTTAAGTTGAAGGCTCGTCTCATGTTTCCTCGCTGGCTCTTTTCTGCAAATAAAGAAACTCTCCAAATACATTTTTTTGTTAACTTTGCTTGCTCAGGGGTTTCAATTTAACGGTCAGCACAGCTGCTTCATAATAGTAGCGGATGGATTTTCATCGCGTAAATTGACGTGCCTCAAGAATGAGTCCGAATCCAATAGTTTTCCAAAGTAAAAACTTTCTTCAGAATCAGATTACAAATAAAACGGAAGACATGTAGGTTGTGTTTTTTTCTCTGTGGCCCGGTACAAACTGTCCCAAGGACCGGTACCGGTCTATGGCCCGGAGGTTGGGATCATTGCTCCACATTGAAGGCGGTGAACCCTAAGATGCGGAATAGACAAGAGAGCTGAAGGACTGTGTCCTAACAGCAGTTCAGTTCCTGCCTGTAGACCTTCAGGCCAATGCCTGCTAGTGTTTCCAATCATGTAAAAAAGAATTCATCACTGTTATTTCCGTTTAAAATGATGCTAAATTTGGATGAGTCCTGGATTTAATCGTATGTTCCAAACTAGAGACATCCGGTGTAAAGAAGTGTAAAGATCCAACATGTACAGCTTCCCTGGATACAGAACAGGGGGCATAACTGTAGTTTTTTGGCATGCTTCTTGAAACGCGCTCATGATCACGTCATTTGCCTTTCATTTAACATCGGAAAATTACAAGGAAAAATTACAAAGTCCACAGGGAAATGCAGGAGGCTCCTCCTTCTATGCTGCCGTGTAAAACTGCCAGGATCATCAGGGTGCTGTTTGAAGATTTGATGGATTTTCAAACTCCGTCTGCAGGTGGATGCTGGACTAAACGTTGTTTTTTTCTTTTTCTTTTACTATCAACGACATTAGGAAGGGAAAAACGAATCACAGAAAAGCAAAAATTTAGTTTGGTCTTTAAGAAAATAGTTGACTTATAGGTGAACTCACAGAGAAGAACCCCACAACACGGGTCAAGAATATCCTGACATGAATCATTGCTCAGAGACAGTAAAGCCCTTCAGACACTCACAGCTCAGACTCTTACAGCTCACTAAAGATCGTTAAAAAAAAAAAACCAACAGTTTACGCAGCAAAGAAAATGTTTAGAGATTGACTCTTGAGCCTCATTCATGAGGTTGTGGGTGGATTCTGGTGGCACAGTGTGTGCTCACATCTAAAGTGTGGATGCAAGAATTAAAAAAGCGTGTAGCTCATGCTTTATACAGAGGTCCCATAACAAACCTTAACCTGCTGTAAGCTATGTGTAAGTGGACAAGTGTAGCTTTTTTCACCAAATCCACCATCATTTATCCATAGAAGGTCCATGTTAATGAGAAATGAACATACAAACATTTATAAGCAGCTTTGGTCAACCAATCAGATTACAGATAATGGATACGGAAGTGAAGAGAAAAAAAAAGAAAAGTTTGCAATTTGAGAGACAGAGAGGAAACCAATTCATTAACTTTTATTATCATCCTCCACTTCACTGAGTTATAATTAGATCTGTGCTGCTTTGTGTAGCATCCTTTATTGAAGTGGCAACGGCTGCAGACAGTGACAGGACAGTGATAACTTTGCAGATGAGTAAAGAACTTCATTGTGAGCCACATGTAAGCAGCTGAAAATGTAATAGCAAACATGTATTTAAAAAAAATAATGGATGTATAATTTAGCTGCTTGACATAGAGGGGAAAAATGTAAAACTTGTAACAGACCTGTTACATGTTTCAGACTTGCTTTTTATGTGCATTGTCAGTCCCTTCTTTTGTTTTTCAAGTCAGAGTCTCTTAGGTTGATGACAACATAAAATATTCAGTGAGAGCATATTTATCAATAAAAAAAACATCTCTAGTTTTTCCTGTTTCATCAAATTAATCTCCTCTGTGAGACTTACAATATTTCATAAATGAAAAAATATATATATTTTCTGATTTATTTTGCTCTCCTCCATCCGAGTGTCACAATAATTCCAAAAAGTGAGCATGCTCTAACTTGTGCCAGCTGTTTACAATATCCCCATGATGCTCAGGCATACCTGATTGTTTTTTTTTCTGTCTTCTTCCAGTTTGATGTCTGGATTGGCAGCTCTTGATGCCAAGTGCTCCAGCCGGCTTGGTCTCATTACCGTGTCATATTACCTGTGGACCACCTTTGTGGCTGTGATAGTGGGGATCATAATGGTCTCCATCATCCACCCAGGGGGTGCAGCTCAGAAAGAAGACTCTGATGACAGCAGCAAGCCCATCATGAGTTCTGCTGATGCCCTGCTGGATCTCATCCGGTAAAACCCCAATATTGATGACCATGACTGAGGGAATGTGACTTATACAGGAAATGGCTGCTGTTTGAGAACCAAATCTAAGAAGACAGCCTATGTACGTGTTTAGATAGTATTAGGAGGTGTTAGGCTATTTTAATACATTTTTACATTTCACATTAGTATGACTGATCACTTTTGAATAGCTGGATCAGGTGTGTGCTTACAGAAGAGCAGTGGCTCATGAGGGCTGGAATTAGCAACCCTGTATTAAATGATAGATTATGTATTTCTTTAAATCCTCTTCAGAGCTGTGAAAATACAGAATGAATAAATAAAATACAATGAAAATACATTGTTTTAAAAGAAAACTGTTTTCCTTTTGATTGCTCGTAAGGCTCGCTAGATTTTAAGATAAAGAGCTGCTTCAAATACTCAAAAATTAAAATGAAGGAAACCCCACAGGAAGATGAGTGAACCGTCTGAACTTCTACGACCCATCTTTAACAATTCAAACACACTTCAGATATACAGTACATTAGATGTAGTTATTAATCAAATTCTTGATACATAAATGAAGTTTTAATTATTTTTTTTGAAGCATTTAAGTATTTACATTCAGAGCTGTCCCTCCTGCTAAAGTGAAGAGAATGTGTTTATTTATTTTTACTTTTTGACAAAGCTTGTATGATTTTAAAGCTGAGGCATAAGAAGTGAACAACTCTGGGAAAAGAGGTTATTTGAAGGCATGGATGGCTCAGAATACTTTTAGTTTCACCTATGCTGAAGTGCAAATCACACAAATATTTTGCCCTGATTTTGTTTTTTTTAAATTGGAAAAAGTTTTTTGTGAAACACTTTTGTGAGCTACTTTAGACAAAAGGTACTTTACAAAGATTTGCTGGACTGGAAACCTGTCCAGGGTGTATCCTGCCTTCATCTAAAAAGTAGATTTGTTTTTATTTTATTTTATTTTTTTGTAAAATTGCTCTTCTATGCGTAGTTTCACAAAAAATATCCCCTTAAATTTCATGATTTATAATGATAAACCAATATTCATAGCTTCAAAGGGGTGCATCTGTCCAGGTACTTCATACTTTAAAACTGTTTTAACTTTTATTTAAAGATGCACCACACCTGCATAAGCAGATTATTTCACAAAAGTTGTCATTATCTGCATGGGCCATATCAAGTTTCTGATTAGTGCTGTTGGTTGTTAGTTGTGTGCTAATTTCTGTTTGTTAGTCTATGATTGTGTGGATGTGCTTGTGCACAAAAATCAGCCCATTGGTAAATAATCACATTTGACAGCCAGAATGACAAACCCCATGCAATTTTGTTGCTTATTATTGTGTTATTTTTTTCCATCTGCGTCCTATTTTGACTCTTCTGTGTCTTTCTGGAATTCAACACCCCCCATCTCCATTTTACCCCCCAACTCCTCTTTTATCCACACTTTTCCTTATGCTGTCTAAAACATGCACTTCACTGTCTCTCCCCTTTCTGATTTGTTTCTGAAAACTCAAAAGACAGACAGAATGAATTATTTCATATGAACAAAGTTTGGTTGACTGATTTGATTCACACAAAATAATAAAGTTAAATAAACATAATAGACAAAAAGTAATAAAGTGCTTGAAAAAAAAAGTCTGCAGAAGAAAAATCACATTAATCTTATTATATTTTAAACAAACATTTTTACACATTTAGTGTATATTATTCACATAAACACAATAGAATTGAAGAAAAAACAACAGGCTTAAGGTATCAAAAATACTTCACATAATCATGATTGTCCATACGTTGACCCATTAGGCTTCTCATTTTGTAATTTATACGTTTCCCTAAATTTTCTGTTTGAATAGTTTTTTTATTGTGTAACATTTTTAATAATTTTCATACTTTCCTCCTTGAAACCTTGAATTTATTTCTCATAGTACATTTTATCGTTTTCTTTAAAAAAAAAGTGTTTGTATGTTTTGTGGAAATGGTCTTTTTTTCTTTTAGCTTTTTAAGCTATTTGAATTGTATGACATTTTATTACATTTGTAACATTTAGTAATTTTGATTTACAGAAAACATGCTGGTGTTTTTGTAATGTCCCACTTTATGAATCATTCGTATAGCTTGTGTGTTGTGGCTGCAGCTTTATATACAAAATGTGTTTTCAGACAAACTAAACGTGTTGAAATGGCCCTGACTGTAACAACATAATCTGTCCAGCAAAAGAGGTTCTCAGCTTCTGTCATTTTGCTCTTCTGATGGATGGAAAAAGCACAAAAAAAGATTATTGCCAGTAAGATGAAAAACCATGATAAACACATCACGGCACCAGAGTCTCTGCAAGTAAACAGACAAACAGAAAGGGTCAGACTTCTCAGGCTTGGAATGAACTAGAGTTCAGGTGAACTTTCACACCTGACAAAATTATCAGAGGAAATTATCTCTGGTGTTGATAAACCCAAAATTAACTTTGACAGTGGACATTCATTGTTTGACAGATAAACCATGTTATGATTTATCACATGACAAAACCATGACTCCCTATAAAAGGACCTATCGTCATTAGACACGATGAAGTCAACTTCACCTGATTATTTAATTTGCTGTAGAAACCAGACGTTCCCTTCTCTGGGTCTTTGATTGTTGGAATAATCTCAGCAAAAAAAACATTTAGTTGTAGAAAAGAAATCTTGGACAAATGTTTAAATTCAGTTTGTAGTGGAAAGCAGAGATGATGATGAAGGTGGAGGACATAAAGGTCAACTGTCCAGAGCAACAGAGTGTGAGAAAGAGGTGGAGAGTTGTGTGTAAGCAGCTAGGAATGGGTGGAGGACAGTTTCAGGTGTGTTGTGTGACAATAGTGTCAGCACAAAAGAACTGAAAGATGTAAGACAGCAGCCAAGTTGTTGATTTAGACAACGAGGCTCTGAAGCTACATTCTCACCAGCCGCAGCACGTTCAAGCAGCCGCTTTCCATGAAAAGTCGATATAAACGCATGTAAACCTGTGTTTCAGGCTTCAGCGATAACAACTCTCACTTTCACGCATCGCTACGCAGATTTTTAAGTCTGTTCTTGGTACAAACTGGGAGTTTACTCAATTCATGCTGAAAGTTCAACCAGCTGAACTTTCAACTGCTTGAATGTCAATCTGTCAGGTTGGGAGGGGCAGGCGAGCAGGAAGGACCCAGAATGCAGAGGCGGGAGGCACACGGTTACAGATTGGGACAAAGGAAGTAAGACTCAAAAACATGACAAAACAGGAAACGTTTCAAAATAAAACAGGAAACAGAACTCAAACATGACAGAACAAGATATAAAGGAAAAACCAATACAAAAGAAACCCAAACCATGACTCAATCAGCTGAACTTTCACCAAACCTCGGATTTGGTAGTGACGTGTGGATAGCGCCCTTTTCAAACACACAGAAGTGCCAAACATTGTAAACATGATCATGAAGAAGAAATAGTAACTGCGGTATTTCTGCCCAGCTGGAATTAGATGACTGAATTAATGAATTAGAAGTTGCTATGAAAGCGCGTTCTTGAACGTGCATTTAGCTTAAGGGTATTCACACTGGAAAAATGGAAAGGGGTTTCTTCTTTTTCTTTTGCTACTGTTTACTACCCCATGTCTGGCACCTACGGTTGGAAGAGGCTTGGTGCGAAATGTCAACGCGATGCAGATCTTGCTGATTTTGCTCTATAATTTTTTGCTGTTCTACTCCAGTAAATGAAAGACTTTGTGTCCTTTATTTCCAGCCGCACCCCAGACGGCAACTTTTAATTTCTCCTCCATGATCATGTTTACAATGGTTGGCACCTCCGTGAGTAAAAAAAAGGGACACCATCCATATGTCCCTAGCAAATCCAAGTCCCTAACTGGTCAAAGTTTGACCTGGCTTAATTTTTAACATTAGTTTAACAACAACACATTTTGTACATCCAGCCCGAAAATGGTCGTAAAAAACTTGCAAAGTTGTACAAGAACATGAAAATTTTAAGCAAGGATAACTGAAACGCTCATTTATGCAATTTTTTATAGACTTTTCATTGAAAGTGATCACTTGAGCGCAAGTTGCTAAGGGCAGTGTCAACATAGCTTGAGAAAGAGACAGGAGGCATAGCTGATGATGTTCTGTCTGTGTGTTTTTGTTGTAAATGTGTGTTTTTTGCATTACAGCAACATGTTTCCATCAAACCTGGTCCAAGCCACATTTCAACAGGTGAGATGTAACAAGTTTGAGGGAATACCCTCTCTTTGAACAACTGTTTTTACATCAGTGTGTGTTTGGTATCTCAGTATCAGACCAGAAGCCAAATCATTGTGAAACCCAAACCCACGGTGAGTCAGGCCCAGGCGGACTCCACCACACGGAGGCCTCTCATCTACGGTGTCCAGGACGACAACAGTAGTGACATGCAGAACTTTGCTCTGGACCTGACTCCCCCTCCAGATGTGCTCATACGCACTCGTGAAGGAACCAGCGATGGAATGAATGTGCTTGGAATTGTCATTTTTTCTGCCATCATGGGTAAGTCTTCCATACATTTTCCTTCTGGATCTGCTCATGTGAAAGATCCAAGATCTCAGAGGCTTTTGTGTGTTTACAGGCATAATGCTGGGAAGAATGGGACCAAATGGCAGTGCCTTGGTCAACTTCTGCCAGAGCCTCAATGAGGCTGTCCTCAGGATCGTTGCCATTGTGATCTGGTAATCACTGTTATAGTTATGCTCCACTGGTCCAATACCTGTCACGGGGGGCGGATGAGGGAGTACCCAGGCGCAGAGAGGAGATGAAGCAGGAGGTTGCAGGAGAACGGGGTTTAATAACAAAACTAAAGACAAAACCAAAACCACTGCATACGGCAGGCAAAACTCGTAACACTAGAAAGATTCGAAACCGGGGAAGAATACAATATGGACCAGCACAGGAGGAGGGGAAAGACAAGACTTAAATACATACAAGGCAACAAGACACAGGTGGAAACACTCAGGACTGATGGGGCAAGGTAAAACTCGAAACAACAACGGAACAGGAAATACTACAAAATAAAACAGGAAGTTAACTGAAAACATCACAGAACAAAAAGGAAACAAACCACAAGGGCAAAGAAACAGAAACCGTAACAATACCACCATCTTCCTCTGCACACGCCTTTCACTTCTTCATACCTCCTAACAAATCCCCCCATGGTTTTGAACCATGAGTAACATTGAAAGAATTACAGGTCATTCATAAAAGGTGTCCAGCAGGGAGTTAGCAGAGTACTGAGCATCCAACAAAAACTGGATTTAAAAAGATAAATAGTCACAATTATATGTCTCTTTAGAATAAGGATAAAATATAGGCAAAGAGGGAAAAAGAAAAAGGTTATGTTCTCCAGTCGTTGAGCCTTTTACAGCACTCATGATCATAGTTTAGTAAATCTAAAATCCATTTGCCATAAATGGACATGGGTCACAATGACGCAAAACAGTGTCAAAGTGTAAAAATGTGTGGCAACTGAATGAAAGTCTTGGACCAGGTTCGCACCGTCCTCAGCAACAAACATTTAAGTGACCACTTCCAATAAAAGCTCTATGTAAAGTGCACATTTTAGGCTTCTGCATTCAAAGTCACTACCAATGTCACTACCAAAAGTTCTTGTTACTGTTTTCAGGCTCTATGCACAAAACATGCAGCAACTGAACACACGCAACTTAAACCAGGTCAAACATTGATCAATTAGGGCAGTGTTTTTCAACCAGTGTGCCGCGGCACACTAGTGTGCCGTGGGAGATGGTCAAGTGTGCCGTGGCAAATTGCCCTCATTAACTGATCTAAAACCATTTCCCATCTCCAGGATTTCAGCTCTTTGTTCATCCAAACAGGCCCTGATAAAACACTGAGTAGTTAGGAATATAAAAGATCAGAAAATTACTTTTTCTTTGTGTTATTTTGATTCTATTAAAGACATTTTGATAAGAATGACGGTGCCACCGCGATTTAGCTGCAGCTATACCTGTTTCCTGAAGTTCCGCCCCTTTAACTGTCTCCACCAATCATTCTTGAAGGTTTAATCACATGTCATCAGTCTGACCAATCAGAAGTGCTTAAAGTCTTAACTTCCTTGTCCCAATTTAGCTAAAAAAGTCGCTCAGTTCTAACAAAATTACCAGCTAAAGCTCGTCTTTAGCGGTGTAGCTTTCCACAGAATCCGGGATCAGACCGTGGAACAAGAGAACAAAACCATGAAGCTCTGAGACGCTAGTCTTTCTGCCTTTATTACATCTTTTAGAAAAAAAACCAGCTGCAACTTCCAGCTTTTTCTGGCACAATTATCACAAAAATGCGCGTCAGATTGCGGCGGCGGCAGCCGCGCGGGGGGGGGGGGGGGCTGTACATCAAAACAGACTATGAGTGTCTGCTTTTTTTATTGTTTTTCTGCTGGTGTGCCGCGGGATTTTTGTCAAGGGTAAAGTGTGCCGTGGCTCAAAAAAGGTTGAAAAACACTGAATTAGTGACTTCGATTTGGTAGTGACGTATGAATGGCATCCAATTAATTCACAGAAGTGCCATGGAGGAGAAATTATTAATTGTCGTTTGTCCCCGACTGGAAAGTCTGTCATATTTCGGAATAGAGCTGTAAAAGAAAAAGCCTTGAGCAAGATTCACAAGATTTACACCGCTTTGTCATTTTGCTCCAAGAACCCAACTGAAGGTGGGGAGCATGTGCTAGTAAACAGTAGAAAAAGAGGAAGAAAGAAGAAGCCCCTCCCTGCTTGTCCAGTGTGAACTCCATGGGCTAAATGCACATTTAAGAGCCTGTGTTTGGCATGTTCTTCACATGTTTTTGTGTCTGCGCCTAAACAGTTAAAATATAAAAGTACATTATATTCAAGAATAAATGACCGATAGATCCCTATTCCCTATTTCTGAGCAATGCTATACTTTGTTGACTTTATGGATGGTCATCGTCTGTCTTTTTTTCTTGACTAAACTTTATTGATTTATGGTATGTGAAAGGGACCATTTCACATCGTGAAGATGTGAAAAATCTGTTTTCATTCTTTGTCTGATATCCAGCATGGTCTGTATGTATCCTCAGGTACTTCCCGTTTGGAATAGTTTTCCTGGTGGCCGGAAAGATCCTTGAGATGAGCGACCCATCTGCCATGGGAAAGAAGCTGGGCTTCTATGCTGTTACCGTGGTGTTCGGGTTGGTGCTCCATGGCCTCTTCATCCTGCCTGCCATGTACTTCTTCATCACCAAAAAGAGTCCCATTGTTTACATACGAGGAATCCTGCAGGCTTTGCTCATTGCTCTGGCAACATCCTCCAGGTAACCTGCAAAGCAAACCAACCAACCAAATAAACAACCAAACTAGCTACTTTTTCAGTTAAAAAATGTAAAAACAAAAGTTTTAAAGGATTTTAAATATGGTCTTAAATATCCTTATTCCTTGATCTGACTATACCAGCAGATGTTTACTGAGCGTGCAGGACTTTTGTTCACTTATCTGCCAGAACATGTGGGCTTAAATTATCTTACTTCCAACTGCATTAACTAAAATGTTGGAAACTGTAAACAGAAAAGGAGCAGTGCATGCTGGGAAATAATCCTGTGAGGAAATCCCTTCTGATCAACGAGTTTGTTAAGTCGTCTTTTTATAGATCTGAAGACCTAAAGTGGGGTGCAGTTGAGGTTACAAAGTTTCGAATGTGCAGTTTTTTTATGTTGTGTACAGGAAGTGAGAGAGAGAGTGAGCTGTAGAATCACAGGCATGTTCAGACGGTGTTCAACTTTATTTTACAATTGAGGTTTTAGAAAAAGTCTTAATAGAGCTTTTGTGTCATATGCAAAGATGCAAACGTATCATTTAAAATGGGATAATGGGATCAGCTTATCATCTGAAAGGCCTATTTTATTGTTTTGCCCTGTATTTATTGAATGTAGGATTCTGTCTGATTGCTGCTGTGAGTTAAAGGGTAAAGAAACTAGAGAAATGACATCCCATGGTCATTGCATCTGTAAGGAAAACTGTGATGGCCATTCTTATTGACAGAGGATATCATCAACTTGTTTTCACAAATAGATGAACTAAAACAGCAATGCTGCATATGACAAGGGTAAAAAGATTAAAACATTTTAGTATGACTAAAACTACCAATGATAGTTTTGTGATGATACATTTTTTGCTCCTCCTCTTTGATCTTGGCTTGTTGCCATAAAAGGGCTGGAAAAGAGTTACTGCTGTTGTGTAATGCTTTTCTTTTGTTGAGTTTGTGTGTACATGGACAGTTTAATTCGTTATGTCGGATGGGTTTCACACCCATCATTGGGTAACGGATCATCTGATTTGTTGTCTCAGTAACTTTAATTTTCTCGTAGACATTCTCTTTTGCTTGTCTACAACTGTGGATTTACGGTTGTTATTGCAAGACTAAAAAAACAAGATGTGATGATTGATGGACATGAAAACAGATGTGTTGCAGCTACGTCCAATGTCAGGCAGTGGAGCTGATTTCACAGATGTATGCCCAACACTGATGTCAACATTAAGATCTTTTTTTCTTGTTTGGCATGAATGACAAGCTCATTTCACTGTGATTTTATGACTTTCTGAACTTTCTGTTTTTTTTCAGCTCCGCCACCTTACCAATTACCTTCAAGTGCCTCCTGGAGAACAACCATATCGACCGGCGCATCATCCGGTTTGTGCTCCCTGTGGGCGCCACGATCAACATGGATGGAACCGCACTCTATGAAGCTGTGGCAGCAATATTTATTGCACAAGTTAATAATTATGAACTGGACTTCGGTCAGATCATAACCATTAGGTAAACATCAGTAACTATTATATCCCATCCCAACTGCCATGGGGCAAACGAATGGTACAGTCTGACCACAGCTCAGTAGTCTATCACAGGGAAACACACACACAACCACAAACGTTTGAGGGTCAACAATCAACCGATGAGGCATATGTTGGGTTGGGGTAAGAAAAGCCTGATTTCTCAGACAAGCTGGGATTCAAAGCAGAACCTTATGGCTATGAGATGCACCACAGTGCATCCTCCTCTGAGTTTGAGTGTAGACACATTTTCTGTTCAGTGATTCAGACGGCATCCATGAAACAACCAAAACTGTTTTAGAGTGGAGCAAGACCACATTCATACATCTCTCTTTTTATCTGTCCATCCATCTATTCATGAGATGCGACTTGCATAAATGTAACACTGTGGCGACGCATATATGCGTATATATAACTGACAGGTATTTGCAGATTTCACATCTGTCTTGATGGTAGAATTTAAAGTAGGTACACAGATCATTTTCAGTCACTGGAGACTGTTTGAACCACCTGACACATGACAGTATGTCTGAGACTGTAAAAAAGCAAAGCTGAATCTGGGCATGAGCAAAGCAGTTTAAAAAAATTGAAAAACAAACACGGCTGCACGGTGCTGCATCCTCTCTTCTGTTACGGTCTGGCCACAGCACCTCATCTACATCACAAGCAATATTTTCCCTTGTCAAACAGCAGGGAAAATATCACCTAGCATGACAAACCCAGCCATCACAGGCACCACATACATCCTCCATAGCTTGGAAAAGAGGTTTGTAGATTTTGGTCATACACTTTCCATCTCGCAGTGGTTAGCACTCTTGCCTCACAGCAAGAAGGCCCCCGGTTCAAGTCCCGGCTGGGGGACCTGAAACAGAACACCAATGGGGGACCTTTCTGTGTGGAGTTTGCATGTTCTCCCCGTGTATGTGTGGGTTCTCTCCGGGATCTCTGGCTCCCTCCCACCGTCCAAAAACATGCTTCATAGGTTAATTGGCAACTCTAAATTGTCCATAGGTGTGAGTGTAAGAGTGAATGTGTGTGTGATTGTTGACATTCTACCCTGTCACAGACTGGCGACCTATCCAGGGTGTCCCCTGCCTTCGCCCACAAGTGGCCGGGATAGGCTCCGGCAGCCCCGTGACCCCGAAAGGGAAAAATCGGAATAGAAAATGAATGAAAGGATGAAAAACAAACAAATATTGAGAAAACAAAATAACTGAAGATTAATCAAATGTGTGTTCAATTGGTTACCTGAATGTACTTGTTGACTTTAGCAACTTCAGCATCAATGAACTTAAAGGAAAATAGAACACAAATAATCTTCCACATCCTTTTGGTTAATTAATTAGAAGAAAAATGACTCAAAACTGTTACTAAAAGTTGAGATGAGGGTGCAACAAATATCCCTGAAATTAAAATCTTCTATGGTAAAAACAAACTTAACTTTACAGTTGGCAATAATACGCAAAATAACATTTTCAATTTGAGTGCATAAAGTAACATTTTTCAACAATACTCTTAGGAGTTTCCCTGAAGATCATGTTTGGTCAAACTGAGCAAGACTCACTCTGGACTGAAAAGAGGATCTTTTCAAACTTTGAGCTCTTAAACACATTAAGTAGTGACTTGATGATAATTGTCTCTGAAGCAAATGCTGGACTTCATTGCAACGTTGTTTTTAGGAAAATGTAGGATCTTACTCTGAGTCACTGTGGTTCTTTTTTCTGACTCTTCGTTAGGTTTTTGGTCAGTATTTCTACTGAAAGGTACAAGAACCCTTTTTTTCCCCTGAGATGGACATGAATAAGACACCCTTGACAGCTCCTGTCGGGCGGAAAATGTTCTGCCAACTTTTTCCCCTCTCCTCTTCCTTCCAGAGGGCTTTAGAAATCAATGACTTTCACACTCAGAGAGGGTTCCTTTCTTTTCCAAATGTCATGAAAAGTCATGACAGGCTTTTATTGCAGCCAACACAGAAAGATAAAATTCCACGACACAATACACAAGAGACCAGGAAATAGCACGTCCCCCGATCTAGTTTGTAATTGTCTGGGAACAAAAAGGCATCCTGCAGACTGAAAATAAATAACTTTGAGAAATCTATAGCTTTATTTTGATAAAAGAGGACATTTTAGAAGTCAAAGAGAAGACGAAAAGCCAAAATTTTAACAATATAAGATATCCATGTAGAATATTTCACAAACTCAGACACTGCTTCACACTGCTACTTATTATGGTAGAAAAGTCAGAGGACAATCTCTGATTAATTCTAATTTGTGTGTATATGTGAATGCATAGCGTCCTGCAGCATGAACTGTAAGTGAACTCAAACTAAGAAATTGCGATGTAAACTGCAACTGCAGAGCAACTAAATTGCAGTTTGAGAGCACAGCGGGAACTCCACTGTGGAGAACAGGAAGCAAAAGATGAAACTAGAGTGTGTGAAGAGGATAACGTTTTGTTTGTGTGTGTATTTGTTTGTTTGCATTGCTCTTTCATATCTCTGCTAATTATACTTTACCCCACACTCCCTGCCTTCCAGCATCACAGCAACAGCAGCCAGCATTGGGGCAGCTGGAATCCCTCAAGCTGGCCTGGTCACCATGGTGGTAGTGCTAACATCTGTTGGGCTGCCAACCGATGACATAACCCTGATCATCGCCGTGGACTGGGCTCTGTAAGTGTTTGATCATTTCACCTGCACAGAGATGACTGATGAGGGGGGAGGCACAGAGTCATTTCTGCTGGTCCCCGCAGGGACAGGTTCCGCACCATGGTGAATGTGATGGGAGACGCTCTGGCCACAGGCATAATGGCTCACATCTGCAGGAAAGACTTCATGAAGGAGGGTGATGGGGTGAGTTTTACAGATGTTCCCATTCAAATCAACCCCTACTCATAAGTCTTATTTTTGCCACAACGTCTTTATTATGATAGGTCAGCAAGTTTCTGACACTAAAAACATCTTTACACTATGATGCTGCCACCACCATGCTTTATTGTAGAACTGACATTGGTCAGGTAAAAAGCAGTAGATAATTCCCTCAAAGCACAAGACTTGGCCTTTGTGCCAAAGAAATATACTTGTGTATCATCAGATCAAAGCATTTTGTTTCTTATGGTCTGAGAGTCTTCCAAAGATCCTTTGACACACTTTAGGGGGGGCAATAGGTGCCTTCTGCTGAGAAATGGCTTTAGTGGTGGCATTCCCCCATGCAGGCCCAACTGATGGACTACTTCAATAATGCTGGCCCTTCTGTAACCCTTGTGCTATCCTAGGCACTTTAACGTTGGGAGTTGGGTCATCTAAACCCCACTAAACAGTGCTCTGAACCTTTTTTCTTCAATGATTTGTGATCTTTACTGGTGTCCATGGATTACATGAAATTGTCTCCACCTTTATCCATCTTTTTGTCATGGAAGGGATAACACGTCAATGGAAGGGTGGGGTCATAGGATAGCACAAGGGTTAAAGTCCCACTCCGATCATCTTCTGATTTATTTTATAAGTATTCCCAGTGCTCTTTTAATTATGATAATGTCGTTTTTAGCCAACATACAAAAACCGTCCTTTTCTAGGACATAGTTTCTGCATAGCAGCAGGAGTTTATTGGAAATTCACCTCTCAGTTGTGGGCGGGGCCACTGCTGTGGAACAACCCTGCTCCCCATTCCATCCCCATCCCAATTGCTATGATCTTGGAGCAGGAAGCTTGTGGTCCAAGCCCAGCATATTTTCTCAAACAACATTTTTTTTGTCTGGTGCTGATTCACAGCTATTTGAATGAAGAAATACACAGAAATGGCATATTTGGCATTCAACAATTTTCATGAAAAGAACAAAAATAAATCAATGAAAAACTGAAGTGCAATGTTGAGCTCAAGTTTCTTAATATGTTCTCTATCATCAGAAAAGGCTTCAAGATTTGATTTGATTTTGATTTGAAATGGTTTATTTCAAGCACTCAAGTAGAAACAATACACAAAAGCAATATAATCATCAGTTATACATTCATACAGTAACTAATCAAAGATCATATTAAAATCCCCCAAAAACACAATTTTTATTGGAGTAGGTTTATATTTCTCCTCTACAAAAGAGTGCTGTAGCTCTGACATTGTTACCATCAGGTTCTACGTCCCCTCTTCTTCCCCAATTGCCTGTTTGAACAGGCGAAGCCACACGCTCTAGGGAGAGTTTAGTGGTACCAAACCAGTTTATTTTACTAGATCGGCTGCACTCAGGGAGACCTTCAAGGCACCAAGAGAATTTCTGATTTGTGGCTCAAGACAGCCGTTATAGCTGTTTTTTTTTTCTTTTATATTACTGTTGTTAAAATCAACTGACTGAACTGCAGTGAGGCCATAGAAACATCTCAGAGATGATCTAAAAAACGTAATCCGATGGCAAAGCTGTGAATACATGTTCTTTGTTTTGTTTTAATAGGTTATATTTATGGAAATGTGTCCAAGTAAAAGTCAAATTCCCACAAGAACAAAATAAAAAATGTATGTACAATACTTAAATACATATACTCAATTAATATCCTGTTTTTCTCTGCAGAAAATCACTTTTGTTTGTTTTGCTTTTGTAAATGTTTGTTTATACCTTTGTTGGTTATGGAAGTTTCATTTGTCATGAGAAGTTATAATGTGGTTTGTCATGACATCCCAACGTCTAACTCTGTTTTTCCTGCTGCAGGTGCCTCTCACCTGTGAGACAAAGATTCCCGTTAACGCCCCACCAGTGATGAACTGCCATAACAACAATGGAAACTACCAGCCCCCTTCATGTGGACTCAAACACAAGTCTGTCCCTCCAGATGTGGCCCGGCTAATGCAGCTGGAGGAGGGGGTCCGGCAGGGTCCAGAAAAGAAAAGGCCTCCCATCCCTCCCCGGCACCTGAAGAAAAGCAAAGAGCACTGCAGCGTTGACATGAACGGGCTTGAGACCAACGTTTGATGGCCACAGTGATGCGGACAAGCTTCTGTTGGTTCCTTTCAGTGCGACCCTGTGCACAGATGCAGAACATTTTATAGCAGCAAAAGAGAAGTTTTTTTTTCTTTTTTTTTTTAATTTATATTCATAATTGCCACATTGCTGCAGCCGAACTGCAGCAGGAAGTGCAACACGGTTGCAAAGGATCTCCAACTGCAACATGATGAAAACTGCAATAACAAGTGTAAGGCATGCACTACAACCAAAAAGGTGGCATAAAATGCAGAGAAAACTGTAACAAGAAGACACAAAGTCCTAAAATATGAACAGCTGCATGAATTACAAAGTGAATTGTGGCACGGACTTCGATGTGCAGAACAGCAAGGAGGATGCCGAAGAGTCTGTGAGGAAGAAGTCCGTGTGATTTATTTATGTTTTGTCATCACCACGTTTCGTTGACACACCCATGACAGTCGGTATGTGGGAAGAGGTGCAGAATCAATGTCTGCTTCAGCACCACATCAGGGTACAAAAAAGTCAGCTTCAGAGTTTGTTGATTGTTAGGGACAAATGCAGAGTTCTTGGGGGATGAAAGAGCCCATCATCCATTCTGACTGAGCACTGACTGCTGTCTGCTGCAGATAAGACATTATCACACACAAACATATTCAGATATTGGTTTTAGCCGGAGGATTAGGATGGGAGAAAGGAAATGCTTTGATGTGGATTTTTTGCCTTAAACAGTTGGAGGATCAAGAGGCTGATGGAAAAACGGAAGAGAATAAAGTTCTTATGAATGTGCATTTAGTTTTTTGTTTTTTTCTGAAGAACTACACTTCAATTAGGGCTCAGTTTACACAAGATTTGTAGGGATAAACAGTTCATATGAAAAAAAACCTTCATGTGTTCTCGCAAGCAAACAAAACAGCTTGCCCAAGTTTATCCTGACGAATGTCAACCTCTACATGAACTTACCGTCATCCAACAGCTCAGCCATTATTTATGCTCTGATAAGTAAACTTGTGAAAGCTTTGAGCTTAAAAAATCATGTAAAGATCAAAGCCTTCTTACATGTGTAGTAGCGAATGTACAGTTTAGTTAAATAATGCTTCTTGACATTTTCCCAGTTAGTCTTTCAAAGGTTTTCTTCCAACAAATTTGAACATCGATCAACAGGAAATGAACCTTTCTCAGAATAAAAACAAAAGTCTGACAATTCTGCTGTTTTATTACACGACTGAGTGAAACATGATTCTCCACAAAATATAGTATAGTTCAAATTTGTCTGCTCTCTGTGAGGATTAGAGCGGGATAAATATCTGGACTTATAAGTGTGAGGGGGGAATAAAACAGGATTGAATAAACCCATATATGACTGCTGAGCTGCCTTAACTCTGACGTCTCCTCCACTCTGGGACAGTCCTGTAGATTTGGTTGGAATGAGCAAGGATACTGATAAATGTCACCCCTTATCTGCGTTGGTCTGCTTTCTCACACTGCACTCTCAGGAGAAAACCAAAGACAATATAGAGCTTTCCAAGGCTGCGATTATAAATCCATTTAAATGTATCTTCACTTACACAATGTGATTTTTCTCTAAAGCCATTTATTGCTTTTACTTTCTTTCCATTCTTTTCAAGGAGGGGTCAGAAAACTGCTTATTTCTGTCACTTTTGAATGAAATCCAAAAGCCCTTAATAAATCAAAGCACCACTTTTGTTTGTTTAAATCAACAGGCTATGGGAAAACTTGTAACATAATCAGCCAAAAAAGTGCTAAATAAGAAAACTTGAAAAAAAAAAAAAAAAACTAATATTGAACTGAGTAAGATCAAATTGTTACTTGAAAATAATTAACATGCTTGTGATCTGAATCAAATTGATTTAAAAATGTGGTAGTAATACCCTGCTCTGGAACTTGCGTGGTTTACTGCCTTTGGCTCTCTCCTGCTGTTTGGTTTGTCAGAAGTCTGACTGCATTCACCAAAGTAAAACAGCACCAGAGGTCATTTTCAAGTGAAGAGAGACCCTCTTTCTCAAAAGGGACCAGTGTTCCCATGCTGTTGGTTTTTACACCAGGGTTCATGGAAGCTTGCAAACATGTCAAACCAAAAAGACCAACAAACCCAGAGTTCTGTTCATAATACTAAGTGTGAGTGCATACTTAGTGGTATGTAAGGAAATAGTTACATTTTGTGATGTCTGTAAAGTAAAAAAGGAATAGTGTACAGGTATTGCAGATCTAAAGTTGCAATGGCAAGTCAGATACAAAGACACAGCCTTCTGTCCATGCACCATCTCAGCACAACCACTTTATTCCCCTTTTAACGCTCTTTGTCCACCTCTGCTTTCGATGAATAAATCTATGTTTCTTCCTCCTCCTTAGTCAGCACCCCACCTTCTGTTTCCTTCCTTTGAGCAAAGAGGTCTGGGTTTCCCTGACCAACATCCAAAACCTGCAGTTTGGTCAGGTGGGAAAAAGAGGCTTCATCAAACGAGGCAGCAGACAGTCGGTTGAAGCTGTGAGGAAGAGCAAAGTGATTGTAAGAAACAGCAGAACATCCCAGCTGTTGTAAATGCAACATTAAGGAACCAAGTCATCAAGTTACTTTGGGCACACTGACAGGCAGATAAAAATTGGGGTTTTCTGGAATATTAACATTGAAAATCTATAATCAATACAATTTTTGAATGCACTCGGATTTGGTTCATTTCAAATCATTCCAGAAATTTACAAATACATCAACTCTAGATCTTCCAATTAAAGAAATCCTTTTCATTAAGCCAGCTGAGGGGTCAGTGTGTGAGAGAAGGTTTTATCCTGTTACTCAAAAGCAGAACCTACAGCGGGTAATGTTTTGTAACGAAGGCCAGAATCTTACAGTCCATCATCAATCTCACTTCTGCTACACTGCACAATATTCCACCACAGAACTCTGAAAGAAAAAGAGTGTTTATGACAAAGTGTGGTGCTTCAGAATTTATAGACTGCATCCAAATTTGTTTTTATTGCACTAATTACATCTCCACTGACTCAATTAAAGACAGGTTGCACTGTTGGAAAGTTTCTCCCTTCTGTTTAGTTGGATCTGAAAGGTAGTACTAGATTAAAAAACAGCTGGAGGTCATTGCACCTTCTTAGTTTTACCAACTCTATATGCATGGATAAAGCATTCCTGCTCTGCATTCTCATTGATTGTTCAAAAGGTGATAAAGATGAAAGACAGACTTCAATTTCGTCCTGCTAATAGAGGTTTTCTGCAGCCCGAAGATGCCGCAGTGTGGGATCAGTGAACAAACAGAAGTGTGGGAGCAGGTAATATGATGAACATGTGGAGTGCAGTAATTCAAGAGGAGGTGTGAGGATGCATAAAGACCAAGACGAAAGGATGGGATTGCAAAAGCAGGAATGAGGATGAGGACGCGTAAAAACGCACAAGGATGCCAAAGGATGCATCAAGAGCTTTGAGACCAGAGACCTGTCTAATGCCTTAGTAACAACTGCCCTCATGAGTGGATACAGGATGTCTGTGGGTGAAAAATGGGCAAACCTATGTGGGGCACGCAGGTGGCCCGCGTGAAATTTTAAGATCACATACTTCTTGGTGAGCCTGTAGTGTGAAAATTCATTTTTTGTTTCCTACTGGCATGCTGCGGATGACAGATTATAGCAAACACTGAACCAACCGTAAGGTAAGGGAGAAGTAGGTGAGACCAGGCACATTGTATGGATTTTTCATCTTTACAACCTCACAGAAACCTGCACACTGTGTAAAGGGGGCCGTTAGCGCTGTTCAAGTGATAAGTGTGTGCTCCTTGTGTGGGGCCAGATTTTTAGAAATTAGGGAATTAGACAATCAGTATAGTTTGTGTGTGCATCCTATGGCCGTCCTACAGTCACTTACATATGTGGTCAGTAAGGAGCCAGTACTCGCACTTTACTAATGACTAAAGTGCAGTGTAAGGGCACCGTCTAACAGCATCACCCATACGTCATAAGTACACGTAACTGACATCAGCCTTACAAATACTTTACAACACACTTACCACACGCACAACAATGGTACGTTTCATTTTCATGATTTCCTTAAAGTTGATGCAGCCGCACCTATCTGTGACCCTCTACAGGCCTGGACAACCCAGAATCCTGCAGCATGTGACTAAGGTATGGCTCCTGCATTTAGCAACAAGCTTCATCCAAGCCGTCAAAACACCACACATACACGCAGAGTTTCTGGTTTTGCTCAGCAGCAGAGGTTTGGTCTGTGGAGACATTTCAATGTTGACTGTTCCTTCCAGTTCTACCCTGCGACAGACTGGCGACCTGTCCAGGGCATCCCCCTGCCTTCGCCCACAAGTGGCCGGGATAGGCTCCGGCAGCCCCGTGACCCCGAAAGGGAAAAAAGGAATAGAAAATGAATGGATGCATGTTCCTTCCAGACATGAATTCAGTCAGAAGAGTTTTAGATTTCAGAAACACTTTTGTATAAAATGATCTCCTGAAATGTCAGTACAGGGTTGCGTCCTGATGTTATTCAGTACTCTTTGGAGGATCTGCCTTGTAATCAATGCTTTACACCTATTTTCGAAAGAATGGTTACTAAAACATCTCTTTTCTCACTGATGAAGTTTCTATGCAATTTACCGCAGGAAGATGCCTCTGATGTTTGGTGTCCCTTCAAAGGCTGAAGCAGGAATGCTGGAGATGCGGTTTTTCTGCAGGTAAAGATACTCCAGAGATTCAGGCAGGTCAGCGGGAATGTGCGTCAGCTGGTTATCGGAGAGGTCCAATGTCTGTGAGTGAAAGTTTAAACATCCTAAGGTTGTGACAGAAACATGGAGAACAGACATGACTGCTTTCTCAGCCTACTAGCTATGACAGACCTCTGACATGAGAACATGCAGCTTCTAACTTAGGCTGGATGCATCTTTTAGTTCTCTACAATATTTTCTATTTAAAATAGTGTACACCTACTTCAGAAGTCACTGATTTGGAAAGTTTCATAACATCTTCAGTTTATTCTCATACTACCAGCTGCCAGTCTTTCACAGAATGAATAGATCTCATCTCCATATGGAAAAAAACAGAAAAAACTAAAACAACAACAACAGTAAAAACTCTTTATCTAAAGTTGAAAAACGTATTACAATTTCTTTCTTATGAAAGAAATTCTCAAATTGACAAGAACAAGGCACATATTAAATTTAAAAAACACTGACAGGTAATCATCTTATTAAATCACAAGCTAAACCATATTTCTGATTATAATCACCTGGCAAAAATTAGGTCTCACAGTAATCTGATATACAGACTGCAGCAATGGGTTTTCTATCCTTAAGTTAATTGTTGATCATTGTGTCATATTATAATTGCACACATGGGATCTGTGCATTCAGGAGCCTCTCACCGTGAGCGCGCTCAGCTCCATCCAGGCTCCCTGGTAAACAGAGTTCAGCTTCAGGTGGTTTTCACTCAGGATCAGCTTCTGCAGCTTCTCCATGCCCGCCATCGCTCCATGTGGGATGGAGGTGAGCTCATTGTTCTTGATCCTGAGGATACGCAGGCTGCGAGGAAGACCCAAAGGCATAATTTGTAGTCGGTTTCCTGACAGATCCAGGGTTTCCAGTATGCGCAGTTTCCTGAAAGCATCACGGTGGATCTTGGGAGTTGTCAGCTTGTTGTAGCTGAGGTTAAGCTCTGTCAGGGTGAAGAGAAGAGCCAGGTCATTCCGGCCGATCTCGGATATAGAGTTGTGGAGGAGCATCAGCGTTTTAGCTCTTCGAGGTAGTCCCCTGGGAATGCGCTCCAGCAGGTTGTTGTACATGTGCAAAGTGTGGAGCTTCTTCAATCCCTGGTGAAAGTGAAAAACACATATCCTTTTAAGCTACAATGTATATTTTGCTTGCAAAACCGAATGTATGCAAATAAAACCTCTGCTATGCTGTGACTATAACTCAGCTTGCTCACTTGTGTTACGTTTCCATAGAGAATTGTACCTGAAAGGCAACAGGGTGAATAGAGCGGGATCGCAGCTTGTTGTGGTGAAGTAGCAGATACTCCAGGTTCCGGACAGATGCCAGAACATCTCCAGGGATGCTGTGGATGGAGTTCCTGTCCAGATGCAGCAGCACCAGGTTGCGTGGCAAACCCTTCGGAACAACAGTCAGGTTGTTATTTGACAGGTCCAGACACTCGAGGCTACCGAGCCGACTGCAGGAAACAGAAGACAGAGCAAGAGTTTATTGGCCACTTTAGCTCTTGATGTCAAACAGACAGGAAGGGCATGACCATAAAGTTCATGGTTGTGAGGTTTTCCACCTGAATGTTTCATTGTCCATGCCATCATTGCTGAGCAGGTTGTTCTGCAGATAAAGCTCTCGTAGATGCGGCATGTTGTCAAAAACGCCTGCTGGAATTTTCTCCAACTTGTTATTCTGATAAAAAGAAATAATATTGTTGTAGTTTTAAAGATCAGTCTCACAACTCAATGTTAACACAAAGGGAACAGTTACGATCTGCTACTTTGCAAAGACCTTTAGATGGAGGCGATGCAGGCTGGGGGGCAGGTTGGTGGGGACCACTTGCAGAAAGTTGCTGGACATGGTAAGGACCTCCAGCTTGTCAGAGGCATTGAACATGTCATACGGAAGTCCTGCATCAGTCAACTTGTTGTTATGTAGATACACAGACCTGAGAACGATGAGGAGAATGTATTAGTGGATAGAATTCAGGAGTTGTTCTTTTCGAGAACCAATCATTTCTCACCGTAGACTCGGTTTGTGACCAAATGTGTACGGGTAGATCCTTGTGAGCTGGTTAGCAGCAAAGTCAGCACTAACCAACGAAGGTGGCAGGACCTTTGGAGCTGAGGTGAGCTGCCAAAGCGCACAAAAAGATGGACACTACTTAAAAAAAAGAATTTCCTTGAACTCAGAATGTAAACAAAGTGACGGTGAAAGAGAACCACAATAAACCTGCTTTCCCTGATAGGGTCAAATATTTGTCAATTTTCCTAAGGCGCATAATGCTTTTAAACTTGAGATATTGAGTTTTAGACAAAGCTCTGGAGTTTGTGTCATTAAACCATAACTTCCAAGTAAAAAGAAGCTATGGATGATTCTTTATATTAAATGATACTAAAACAAAAGCTAAAAAGTGACATGTGTTTGAAACAATGTCATCATTACGTTTACATTTATGTACGGCTGGACACAGCAAGAAAGCAGTCACAATTTGTTTTTGGGTTTTTTTGTTGCTCCACAGAAGCTGCTCTGAGCCCTTCTTATCCAAACAAAGATTTTAGTTGTGTTTTGAATGTCAGGCCATTCATTCAGTCTTCCTTTTTTTGTTACTCATCCACGACCAGGGCACTGGTGCAGCAGTCAGGCTAAAAGCATCTAATTCATGACAGAAGTCTGAAAGCACTCAAATCAAATACCATAGTGGGACTGGCACTACAGCAGGAGGTGCGTACGAGCACAAGAGGGAAGAGAGGAAGAAGAGACTGGACTGAGCAAGTGTGTCATCACCCATTGAAAATGTCCAGGGAAATGAAGCCAATTCAGTCGCCATTTTTAGGCAGTACGGACATTGCCATATTGGAGCTAGACAGTGTGAGTGAACAGTAATTGGTCCAAGTCGGTCTGAGTCCATGTTTTCATGGCAACAACTGTCACCAATCAGAAGTAAGATGGTTCAAAATCCACACCCCTACCACTGAAAGCGAGCCAGAGAATCTGTCAATCAAACGTCACGATTGTTGAAGGTGGGGACCAGCAAGCTTTTATTGCTTTGTTGAGGCACCTGACTAACCAGTTTATAACTTAAACAACTTGTGGTAAAGAAATAATATAATGAAAAAAAGTTAGGATTATCAAGAATGTATTAAAAAAGTTATCAGAGAAGTAATGGTTATTCTGACGAATAGAATGACAGGCTTCCGCTCGGCAGCATCAACAGCAGTGGTTTAAGGTGACAGAAAACAAAGTATTTTGGCCAAATTCTGGACACTGAAACACTAATAACAATACAGGAGGCCACAGGTTTACAGATGCCAAAGAGACTCCAGAACTTTTACAGTAATTTATGTCTCAGTAGGGAACAGTCATGGCTTACTTTAGTTTTCCCTGAGCCAATATGAAACACAATATTCAGCTTTTCAAAAACATTTAGGGAACATGGCTGACAAAGCACATAAAGCCCACTTCTAACCTCCTCAGCTGTAATCAAGAAAGAAACATACTTTTCAGATGACAATCAATAAGATATATATTTTTCTGTAATTGAGCGGTAATATGTAGCCGTAGTTACTGGATTAATATGATCAGGTTAGATGAGGATAATCAATGATTATTACATATCTGTTACATAAAGTATGAGTCAAATTTTTGTTTATTGAAATGATGTAAGAATAAAAATAAACAAAAAATGTTTTCTGCAGATAAATAATAGGCACTCTATTTTGCTGTTTGATAAATAATCTGCTCTTGATTTAATAAATGCAACTAAGGACCAGATTATGGCAACTCTAAAAAAATATTCATACACTGACCAAAAATATAAACACAACACTTTTGTTATTGCTCCCATTTTTTATGGTATGAACTCAAAGATGTGAAACATTTTCCACATACATAAAATAATCAGTTCTCTAAATAGTGTTCACAAATCTGTCTAAATCTGTGATAGTGAGCACTTCTCTTTTGCCAAGACAATCCATCCCACCTCACAGGTGTGCCATATCAAGATGCTGATTTGACAGCATGAATATTGCACAGGTGTGCCTTAGACTGGCCACAAGAAAAGGCCACTCTGAAATCTTCAGTTGTATCACACAGCACAATGCCACAGATGTCGCAGGTTTTGAGGGAGCGTGCAATTGGCATGCTGATAGCAGGAATGTCCACCAGAGCTGTTGCTAGGGAATTGAATGTCCATTTCTCCACCATAAGCCGTCTCCAAAGGCGTTTTTCGAGAATTTGGCAGCACATCCAACCGGCCTCACAACCTGCAGACCACGTGTAACAACACCAGCCCAAGACCTCCACATCCAGCATGTCCACCACCAAGATCGTCTGAGACCAGCCACTCGGACAGCTGCTGAAACAATCGGTTTGCATAGCCACAGAATTTCTGCACAAACTGTCAGAAACCGTCTCTGGGAAGCTCATCTGCATGCTCGTCGTCCTCATCGAGGTCACCACCTCACTCCAGTTCGTTATCGTAACCGACTTGAGTGGGCAAATGCTCACATGCGATGGCGTCTGGCATGTTGGAGGTGTTCTCTTCATGGATGAATCCCGGTTTACACTGTTCAGGGCAGATGGCAGACAGCGTGTGTGGCGTCGTGTGGGTGAGCGGTTTTCTGAAGTCAATGTTGTGGATCGAGTAGCCCATGGTGGTGGTGGGGTTATGGTATGGGCAGGCATATGTTATGGGCGAAGAACACAGGTGCATTTCATTGATGGCATTTTGAATGCACAGAGATACGGTGACGAGATCCTGGGGCCCATTGTTGTGCCGTACATCCAACAACATCGCCTCATGTTGCAGCATGATAATGCACGGCCCCATGTTGCAAGGATCTGTACACAATTCTTGGAAGCTGAAAACATCCCAGTTCTTGCATGGCCAGCATACTCACCGGACATGTCACCCATTGAGCATGTTTGGGATGCTCTGGATCGGCGTATACGACAGCGTGTTCCAGTTCCTGCCAATATCCAGCAGCTTCACACAGCCATTGAAGAAGAGTGGACCAACATTCCACAGGCCACAATAGACAACCTGATCAACTCTATGCAAAGGAGATGTGTCCCACTTCATGAGGCAAATGGTGGTCACACCAGATACTGACTGGTTGTCTGAGTCCCCTGACCCCTCAATAAAACAAAACTGAAGATTTCAGAGTGGCTTTTTCTTGTGGCCAGTCTAAGGCACACCTGTGCCATAATCATGCTGTCTAATCAGCATCTTGATATGGCACACCTGTGAGGTGGGATGGATTGTCTTGGCAAAGGAGAAGGGCTCACTATCACAGATTTAGACAGATTTGTGAACAATATTTCAAAGAACTGGTTATTTTATGTATATGGAAAATGTTTCACATCTTTGAGTTCATACCATAAAAAATGGGAGCAATAACAAAAGTGTTGCGTTTATATTTTTGGTCAGTGTAGAAGAAATAACTCAATGGGGTGGGATTATATTAATTCACTTATTCCTTCTCTTGGGCAACAAATTAAATTCTACTTGGCTTTATTTTATATCCTTATATTAGGGTAATGTAATATATTTTTTTTTCGGCAAAAACCTCTGTTTATGATTATTAGTAAATACACTGTCAAGAAGATGACATCATTTCTATCTTCTATTTGAATTTTTTATATTTTCTGATTATATCTGAAAGGATTTGATATTTCTGTGTTTTGTAATTTTTTACTGCAGGTTTTCAATATTTTAATGCTTGAAATATACCAATTTAATCAAATCAATAAATTATATTGAAGAGAAAACATTGTTTAGGTGTTTGATCTACCATTAGAATACCTCTCTCACCTTGTTATTTGCCAGGTAAAGATAAGCCAGCTGTTCGAGCATCTCAAAGCCTTCATCTTCAAGGCCTGCAAGAAAAGTTAAGCATTTATTCAGCGGGTCTGGTCAAATTCAGACACTCATCACACCTCCACCACCATGCTTTGGCTTGCTGCAGCTGTTTCTGATCAAGTTTGATGTATGATTAGGCTAAAGGCTGAAACATTTCCACAAAGACTTTATGGGAGAATTTTCTATATAGTTTTTCAGATGCAGTTTTATAATAGCGTCTATGCTTCTGCTGAAAAAGAATTTTTGTCCTTTAACCCCAAAAAGATTTTTTGTCTTCTGTTGACTTTATGGAATCTAGCAGTCAGACGAAGCTCCACTGTGGAAAAAAAATCTTGTAAATCTGAAACACTGGTGTTTGGTGTTTATCTGTGAACATTAATAACTTCATAGCTGGGAAATTAACATATTATGAGGTTGTTTTGAATTATTCTTTTTGGGTTAAAATATTAAGTTCAGGATCGAATTTTTAATGAAGCCCTAAAACAACTTCAAAAACCTGGAATGATTTATAAAATATTTAAGAAACTTGGAAAATGCTTAACAAGACCAGTACATTTTGCTTTAGAATTTTTAAAGAACCAAATATTCCTAAAAACAAACAAACCCAAAAGTATCAGAAGAAAATCAGTCCAGTCCATACTCTTCATAAAACAGCATGTCTGTAAAATGTATTCCTTTTTATTTCAGTTGGACTTTTTAAACACATTCGTCTTTGCTGTCTAGCAGTTCCATCCATCCATCCATCCATCTTCCTCCGCTTATACGTGACCGGGTCGCGGGGGCAGCAGTCTAAGCAGAGATGCCCAGACTTCCCTCGCCCCAGCCACTTCCTCCAGCTCCTCTGGAGGGACCCCGAGGCGTTCCCAGGCTAGCCGAGAGACGTAGTCTCTCCAGCGTGTCCCCGGGGCCTCCGCCCAGTGGGACATGCCCGGAACACCTCTCCAGGGAGGCGTCCAGGAGGCATCCGGACTAGATGCCTGTGCCACCTCAACTGGCTCCTTTCGATGTGGAAAGGAGCCCGAATACAAGCGGCTGCCTAGCAGTTAATGAATTACTTGTGAGTCTTAAAAAAAACCACAAATTTCTGCCTCCATCAGCTGCAAAGGTCATTGCGTACCGTCAGTGGTGAGCCAGTTGTTTTGCAGGTTGAGGGTCTCGAGCTGGTGGAGGTGGGAGACGTGATCCACTTTCACTTTTTGGATCTTGTTGTTCTGGCATTAAAAAACAAAAAAGCTGTGACCTCTGCTTGAGCATGTCTGTACAAACATGCAAAAACCTGCAGCACCTGCAGAGAGAGTCGCCGCGTTCTGTCCGACAGCTCTGGGGGGAATTCTGTGAGATCCACCCCAGCACAGTCCACAGACCCGTCTGCAGCACAGCTGCACTTGGACGGACACTCAAGCAGCTCGGGCTGTGGCGGAGCCGTCGGGATGTTTGTCTCTCCTGACAGCTCATCCTCTTCCTCTGGTGGGACAGAAGTCTGGCAATGTGCTAACAAACCCACCAGGAGCTGCAGAGTCACGGCCTGCAGCAAGCACCACTTGAGGAAGTCCATGTCCACAGTTTTGTATTGCTGCACATGCATACAGAGAGCAGATATCAGGTCACAGAGTAAAACAATCAACGAACATCAACCTTTGTTCTTATGAAGATTTGAGCATCTCTGAAAATAGAGGGCGAGCCTCTACGTTCATTTAACTGCTTCACATCCCTTAAGCCTTCATGCCTTTGTTTGTTAAAATTCTTGATTATCACACAGCTTAGTTCAGCTACTGACTTCAAATGTTCAACCAATGAATATTTCAGCATAAAAAAGGGAATAGCAATCCTATCATAGCTTCTTTTTTTTGTTCCATTTTATTAAATAATTTTGAGAAATGTATCATCTGACTGTATAATGTGCACTGTGGCTATAATGCTCATGTTTGAGCAGGGAAATAAGGCCCAATAGACCCAACCATACATTTATTCATTCATTTTTTACCGTTTTATCCCTTTCGGGGTCACTGGGCTGCCAGAGCCTATTCCGCCCTGGGCAAAGGCAGGGTACACCCTGGACAGTTCCCCGGTCTGTCGCAGGGCCACAATCACACACCCATTCACTCTTTGACCTATGAAGCATGTTTTCATTCAATTCAATTTGATTTAAATAGCCAAAAGTCACAACAACAGTCGTCTCAATGGGCTTCGTACCGGTAATTGTAAAGTAAACATAAACTTACAAGGATCACATATACGGTACATAGAATTCAATAGGAAAATTCTAAACTGAACTAACTAAACAGACTAAACTGAAGTGGGCATCCCTGCCCTTAGACCCTCCTTCTTGGTAAGAAAAAACTCCTAAAAAAAAAAACAGATTCCGGATAAAAAGAAGACACCTCAAGGAAGTCCACATGAATGAGGGATCCTCCCCCTGGATGGACAGGTGATGTATCAGAACGTATTTATCTATACAACTACATGTTTAAATAGTCCAGCAGATGGGCTTCATGCAAATGGAGTTGGGGTACGGCTGGGGGCGCGAGACAAGCCAGAGGCAGAAACCACCGCCTATAGGAGCAGTAGCTGAGACCAGCCAGTCACTCTTTCTACATTCTTATTAGTTCATCTTTGACATTTGGTATTTTTGGCCATGCTCAGAAGAGGGACATAAAAACAGAACTATGAGACAGTGGCTCAAAGAAGTGTTTCCAAAAAGACAGGGTGCCTTTGTTAAAAAGTAGAGGATGACATTACAGTGGGAAAATGTTCATTCTTGACAGTGACTCTGTCGCTAACCCTAGACTAACAACACGGCTCAGATTTGCAAAGATTTAATGTAAAAAGTTTGTCAAAAAATGTTTTAAGGCGAGAGACTCCTGCGGATTCTGGGTAAATCTTGCAGCATCAATGTCAGGAAGAGCAGGAAGAGCAAATGAACAAATCTAGAGTCACAGAGTGCCAGAAGGGCTGAAACTGAAGCTTCAGAACATATTAGAAACATATTTTCTCTAAATTTCGGTCCACATATGAACTGATGAAGAAGCAAAACCCACAAAATTAAATCAATAATCTCTTCAGACCCACTTTGTTTCTAAACGGGTTCCTGTGAGCCTGAATGGGCTGATCTCTCGCTTTGGTCAGGCTAATACTGATGTTTGACATTCCATGAATAATCTGTCGGAAGTAGCATATTGTTACCATGGTAATAACATCTGGAGGGGTGTATAGATACAGGCAGAAAGCTACACCATGTCAGCTTGATTCTGCAGCCCCCCCCCCCCCCAAAAACAGGACATGTTTATGATCGATTACAGCTTGGAGCAGAGGGACACGTGGTTATATGAAAAACAGAATTCCAGTGGAAAAAGTGACTCAAATGAAAACAAGATGGGGAAAATAACAGTTCCTGAGTAGTTGGATGTGCGACTGAATTGTGTGTGTGTTCACTCATGAATGTATTCAGTGAGTTTGTGCGGCGGAAGCAGATAATCATATTTAAAAAATGCTAAAGTAAATCAACAGAAATGTGCTCTAAAACGACTGCTCAAGCTGAGCTAAAGGCAGTAAACGTGCACTTCATCAACTGACTATCTTTAAAAAAAATCTGATTCAGTTCAAAATGAATTCTCTGTTCAGCCTTTTATAGGTTTAAACTCCCCCTGCATGTGGAAGAGTTATAGGTGAAAAAAATGTAAGAAAAGCCCTTGAAAGCCATGCAAACACAACAAGATCTTTGGAGTTATCTCAGACGCCCCTCTCCTTTGTGCCTCAGCATCAGAAAAGCACTTTGCACAAGCTCTCAGCTGCACGGTGGGCATTGACAGCTGAGGGCACACCCACAGCAGGCATGGTTTATTGCACATTGCCCTCCCATCCAGAGCAAAAGGTCATCCAGGGGTCACAGAAGAAGATGCTGAGAGACAACACAACATTTAAGTGCTTCATTCGCAGGCTTGAAGTGAAAATCCTGGCTTTCCTGCAGCTGTGAATGGAATGTGCCACGACTGTCATGCAAACATGGAGGATGCTTCACACTTTGTCTTAGCCCTACAACATAATAGCCCACATCTGCACCACACCAACGTCCCTTACCTCCTCAGAACGGCAGACGCTGCAGCCCACAGAAGCCTGAAGTCCGGTTCATAGCAGGCATGCTGTCCCCAGCAGACACCACCCAGATGTGAGAGGGAAGGTTGAGGAGAAGAAACAAAAGAGTGGAGAGGAAGGGAAGAGACAGCTCCGACCTGACCCGCAGCCAAAAACACAAATGTTTTCCTTTTTCTCATGTTTCGCTCCCAGGGCAGTTTGCCTCCCACCACTTGAAACTGAACTTTCCACAACAGACATGTCAGGGAAAGTTCATAAAGCTGTCCGCTGGTAAGAACTGAACACTTTCCAAACTAAACTCTTGAAAATTTGTGGAAATGCAGTGTAGCTGGAGTTCAGCTCAACAAGCAGCATTCTCAAATGCAGAACTCTCAGCAGTTCCACACAGATTCCTGACAAACATCCACAGAAGCTCAGGCGGTAGATGTCTGAGCTTGTTTTATGTCTTTTCACTATATGATGCGGTTGATTAGGAGCTTTAAGCCAAAAATCTGGAGTTTGGAGAAGTGAGGTCTGCAGGACCAGACTCCAAAGCTGAGGGAAGATCCAGAGTTCATTTAATAACAACAACAAAAAAACACCACACTAGGTTGGGGGGGGGGACTCCATAAAAAATAACAGGACTCAGAACCAGCATGATACAGACCAAACTAAAGAAACACTCCGACACAGAGAGCAGAAACAGACACACTTAAATAGAGTACAAACAATATAGCCTAAAGTGCAGACAGCTGAGTGCCATTCATGGAGAGCCACAGGAGAGAGGCGGAGCCCTCCAGGAGAACCCACAGCCAATCAAGACACAACAGGTAAAAAAAAAAAAAAAGATAACTCAAGGCTGTGACAGTACAATATTCATACTTAACAGGAATGCTAAATGGTAAATGGAGTGTTTGCTGTTTGACAGCTTTCTTTCTATCCTCCTCACTCACATGTCCTACATCCACAAACTCTTCAGTCTTCTTTCATTGTTGCTCCGACCTCAACGCTCTTTTACCAACATAATTTCTGTCCGTCCTTTAAGCGTCTGCAGACAATCTCAACCTGCTTCCTTGCATTTGTTTCCAAAACATCTGACTTGTTCCTGTGAGGGATTCATTCCTGATTCAACACTCCCAAAGAAAACCTCAACATCTGCATCTCTGCTACCTCCAGCTCTGCCTCCCGTCTCCTAACATGGCTGCTCTCAGTACAGTCTTCTTTTTTCACACCTGAAACCTACCTCCACGTATTCCAACCTCCCTGCACACATCTCTTCTCCACATTGCCACTCTCTATGTTGCTCTGTACTATTGACCCAAAGTACTTAAAGGTCTTTCACCTTCTTTACCTCTGTTCCTTGTAACCTCACCATTGAACTCCTCTCACACCTACAGCACATCTCACCACTGTCTTACTGCTCTCATTCATGTCCCGCAAAACTCAAGTGTACTTCTCTAAGATTGATGGCTATGCTCTCCCCACTCTGGAAACCCTCCACAAATCCTGCTGCCTCAGCAGAGCAAAAAAACATCATCAGAGACGCTTCATGCCCCGGACACTCCCTGTTTGACCTGTTGCCTTCATCTATCATCTATCTATCCTTTCATACTTTTTATGCAACCACAGATTTTTTGGTATCCTGTTAGAGGATCTGTATTGTGTTTTTCCTGTTTTTAATGTGTTCTTGTAGCATTTTTCTCTCAGGGCATATATAAAGAATATTACAATTAAAACTGCGTTACTGAGTTTGTCATTACTCCAATCGTGGTGAATCAAGCGCAGATGAAAAAATGCAGTTTGAGAGAGCTTATAGTTATGTACAAACAATAATAAGCAGCCACTAGCTCCCTGCTCAACTCCTACTAATGTCTGTGTTTTTTTTCTTCTTTACTGAGCTGGTATCTGGCTCAAAACTTTACAGCTGGATAGCTCTGATATTGCTCACCATTTTTGTTGCACTGGTGATGTTAGGTTGGGGTTGTGAGGAGATGGAAGCTAGCAGAAGATATTGTGAACAAAGGCATGATGGGAAGGCTTACTCCATGCCAGCGATTTTGCCCAGAACTCAGAGGGGAATTTCTGATAAACTCCTGCCACTCTGCAGAAACTATGTCCTAGAAAACGTTTTTAGATCTAAAAACAGTGTAATCATAATTAAAAGACCACTGGGAACACTTTTAAAATAGATCAAAAGATAATTGGAGTGGGACTTTTAGATCATTCACTAAATCTACAAAAACACAATGCAGGTCCTCCTGACCTTCTCTGTGCTCCTCCAGAAACATCTTCAAAGCGAGTATTTCATCTGTGGTTTTATTCTCTGGCATGAAATCCCTTTTTTGAATTGCTTTTTTTGTGACTCGTCAGCTTTATTTCTCTGTAATTTCCACAACTCTTCTCTTTCTTCTCTTGTTCTTGAAAATAGACACCAGGACATTTCTCAAATCCTGATACTCACACTTGCTGTTCTTGATTCGCATGATTGTTTTGGCTTTGCCTTTGTGTCAGATGTCATTCCTGAACTGATAATATACTATGGTGGAATGCATTGTGTTTCTAGAACTTTTTACTATATTTTTTTAACCAACATACTAACAAGCAGTTTTTCTTTGTCGGGGTCATGAGCAATGGTTAGTGGGATCCTTGTGACTTAACCTTGACGCCCCTCAGAGCTGTGCAGTGCCCCTGACTGTCTTGCATGTGTGCAGCAGCTGCAGTTTTGTACATTTAAATATTAGTAACAGCTGGATGAGTGGATGTGTGTTTGCTGAAAACGGTGGTCACCCAAATTCATGAACATCTAATTAAAAATGCAGATAACGTTTTTTTTTTTAGTTTTGCAGAGCAGACATTTTTGTTTTTATTGACATTTTTCATGTCATTTGGTGAGGCATCCTGATCGTTTGGTTTACTATAGATTACATTTTTAAAACAAAAAAAGGACATCTGGAAAGAAAGAAAAAAAAAAGTGTCACCGATGGCTACATTCTTGACGCCCCCTCAATAAAAAAAATAACTTATATTGAGCATAAAACAAAGAGGAAGTAATTTAAAATATTTTTTTAATTTAAAATTATCTTCTATAAAACAAAACATTTGATTTTAAGTCTTAAAATATAAATAGAACCACAAAAAAAAATAAAAATTCATTATTGAACATATATGCAACAAGAGCAAAAGAAAGTTAAGTTGATAGTGTTCATACTTTAAATACCTCAGGGTAGTTCTAATTGTCAAAAACTTGACGAGTCAGCATCTTATACTGTTAAAAAAAACCCAACCTTTTCAATCAGAAGTCTTTCTGATCCAGTACTGCTTGTTTAAACTATTGGACCGAATAAACAGAACCAACAAAAGGCAGCAAAGCAGCAGGTCTGAGAAAGAAACAATAAATCACAAACTGTTTCTACTATAGTCATAAAAAGGAAGGTGATGCGTATAGTGAAAATTCTGAGAGTCAGGATATCCACTATGGTTAGTTTAAATCTGTTCATACGGCTGCAGAGCTGAACAACTATGTTTCCAGAGGATCCAGCCTCTGTTTCTGCCTGCAGGAATATCAGCGTTTCAAAAGAGCAGAGACCATCTGGACGAAAGGCACCGCAAAAGAAAAACAGAGAAAGACTAGTTTATTTAGTAAAAATCAGTTCAAGATCACAACAGAGAAAGCAGCAGTGGGTTACAACCGTGAACAGGATCACCAGTCTGACACCAGGAGGCACTTAGACTATCAGGGGATGGAGACGCAGTGCAGACGCTCCCAACAGAAGGGAGTCTTCTTCGTGGAGAAGTGCTCACAGAGGTTAGTACCACAGTCCCAATCCTGTCACCACAATCATGAGAGAGTCAGAGGACGCTCAATCAGGAAATCAATCATCTGTCCTTCAATCCCCTCTGGTTGGACCAGCTGGGTGGCTCCCCCCTCGCTCAGAAGAGCCCACTTCTCCTCTACAGCTTGGCTTTGCCTGGTTGCAGCTGCAGGGTCTGCAGCTTCATGGCAAGCCCCATGTTTCCGGTAATCTTCAGTTTGCCCTGGAAGAACGCCTGCCACACCAGACGGGAGAGGAGGGGGTGGGGGGGGGGTGGAGAAAGGAGAAGGGCGGTTTCATTACAATGGCTGTGAATCTGATTTTAATGCCAGACTGAAGGTCCGGCTGCTGGTTTGGTGAGTCAACAGATTATCTGGATCTGGAGAAAGTAGGTCGAAGGTAACAAAGGTTGACCAAATTACCGAAACAAGAGCTGTGCACGTTTGAGAGCGCATGAGAGCACAGAGTGGTCCAAATCCTCCAGCAGTGTGTTATTGTTACTAAACGTCCAACATTCATTGACAATTGACATTTGGAATGTCATGTAGGGGGGAACTAACAAGTGACGCGCGGCGAGGTTAATGGATGGTGAGGCTCTGCCTCACTTGCCTCACCTGACCGCACGTCACTGGTCCACACCGAGTGCGATTCATGCATCAAATTCGCATCTGCAGCCTCTTTTTTGACACGCTTCAAATTCGAAGCTAAGTGCTTTACCAAAAATGTGTTCATAAACCAGACGCCCCCAGTCACGTGACCCTCAGGTTTTCCGCCTCATCCCTACGTGGAAGCGTTGTTTATGTGATGCCAGACGAAATGTCCGTCGTCAGAAATAACGGACGACACCTCAATTAATGTTGCAATAAAGAATGTTGGATTTAAAGTTTTTCCCCTCCCATCAAATGTCTCGATTCATGTGAGAAAAACCTTTCAAAGATTTCGAAAGTTTGCATAAAAACCTAAACAAGCTTTTTCTGCATTTTTGTGTTCAAATCGGCACATTTCTGAAACTATTATGTCATCCCTTAAGAAGAATGCCCAAAGCACTGGTCCAATCGGACTTCGAGTAAGGTGCGGGTCAGCTGAGGCTTAAACTGATCCACCAGCAGATTTGAGCAACAAAAAGAAGAAGTGCTCAAACACCAGGATGCTGTGGTGCTGCTGGAGGCGTCACAGCGTCCTGCATGAGTAGCAGAACAGGGTTTTACGCACTGAAGCAAAAACAGAACAGTCCTGCAAGGATTCCAAGTCGGACATGGATCACAGAGGTGCTTATCATTCCACCATGACTGATATAATCCCTCCTTCTTCATACCCAAAGGCTGAACACTTACAGTCTGGGGGTTCATTTTCCCCGTCATCAAAGCCAGCAGATCGGCGTCAGACATGGCGATGGTGCAGTCAGCCTTCTTATCTGCAGGCAGTCACAAAAAGGCGCGGCAGGTAAAAGTCAGGAACACAAGAGTCTCTACTTCATCTTTTTTGTCGTCTCCTGCGGTTGTTCTCACCCGTGTCCGTGTGAACGCAGCCTCTGCCGTTCTTCACGTCCACAAACCAGGTGGCCTCCTGTCCGTTCGGGCCGTCCCTCACTTTGAAAGCAAAAACTCCCCCGATTTTCTTCACAAACTGCTCCCCATCCTGGAGGAGAGGAAAAGCTTGCATGAGGAACGAGAGTGTGTTCCGCTGTGGGAGAGGCGGCTATGTTTCCCCACATTTACCTCCTGTAGCTTCTTGCTAATCTCCTGGAAAACGGCGTGGGCTTTAAAGCCCTCCAACCCATCTCCAGCACTGGTGTTCCATGCCTGGACCCTGAAACAATGACATATTTAATCTTGTGTCAATATGTTTCATTTTTTTATATAAATTGTGAAAGGTCATTTATAAATAGTCATGTGTTCCAGTAACTTTTCATGTAGGGAGGCTTCTGGTTATGGAGAAAATATTAACTTTTTTAAAATATTTCAAAATGTTTAAATGTGAAATCATTTATCAAGATTTCCTTGACTGTCTCTTTTGAAATGTTGTGGGGCCCTCAAAAAATGTTAGCCCCGGGCCACACAATAGTCTTGATCCGGCCTTGGTGACAGACATGTACAAATTCCATGATAAGGGTTAAGAAGATCAGTTGTGATGTCAGCGCCCGCCCCACTGTGATTGGCTAAAACAGAAGGAGTTTGCTCCCTGCCACAGAAAAAAACCTGCATGGTTCTACTAAAGTTGATACAAGTGACTTTAATGAACAGATTGAACCATCATGAGTCTTCAAAAATGTTATTTAATAAACAAATGAATGGAGTCTGGTCTGAGCCATCGGGTTTGTTTAGCAGGAATCCTCGGATCTTCTCAGAATCTTATCAGTTGGACCAAAGCAGATAACAGCCCAGTGGTCAAGCCGCCATGCGCGCGTGCACCGCTGCAGACACTGCTAAGAATCACGCGCGTGATTGTGAAGCACGACACCTTTAGATGCGCATGATGCAGCTGAACTGTTAAAGCACCGATGTCACACGTGTTTGGACGAAGAGCTGGTCTCTACACGCTGGAGTAGAGCTGCGTAAGGAGGAGAGCCGGTTCTGCAGCCAAAAAAGCGCTACTGACGGTCACAGATTCGGTTCTTTCGTTCATGCGGCCAACCGCGGCGGCTCTGTGCCGCTGCTATCCGACCGCCCAATGGCGAGCACCCACTTATGCACAGCCTCCTTACCTCGGTTTCGAATCTTCGGGCATTTTGTATGAAGGAGAGGAAAAGTCCTGAAACGTCGGGCTGTTACTTAGATAACAACTCTCTTCCGGCTCACTTCCGCTTTCTCCAGCTTCCTCCGCCCAGACGCGACGCGTCGATGCCAGAGCTGAGCTGCGCGTCAAAAAAGGAAATAATTATGTACATGTTTGAAATAAAGGCAGTCATGAAATGGTAAGTGGAGTTAAAAATAGGCAAATAATATCTTCATTTTTTACTATTATTATTTTGAAGCTTTTATTAAAACACGTTCAAAACATTGCCTTTCCTTCATTTTGATATTTTCAAAATAAAAGCAGATCTTGACAGTGGCACAACTCGTTAGGCCTAGTACTTCCCAATCAGGAGGGAGGGGCTTGTAGTTTGGTCACCACTGCCTTCATATTACATGTCCTTTAACAAAAGTGGGAATAACTTTCTAAAGTTCAGACAATTACTTGCTTAGCCTATTGTTGTTGTTATTGTTGTTTTTTCCTGTAGCGCTTTACTGCTTTCCTTGAAGGCCCAAAGCACTTCATAGTCAAAGTAACATTTACCCACACTCACATTTCCACACAGATGGCGGCTCTGCCAAACACTGGCGCCAACCTGAAACCACCAGGAGCAATGTGGAGGTCAGCGTCTTGACCAAAGGCACTTCAACACATGGGCGGGCGAGGCAGGAACCGAACCTGTCGTCTTCCAATCAGTGGTCGACTGCACTACATCCACACCATTGCCTTTACTCACTTTAAGTAACACTTTAACCAAAAAACAAACAGATACTAGCCTGATACTAGACTGTTCAACTTCTCTAATGACCTATGAGCTACATGGCATCCAAGTCCTTCAACAGAAGGGTTTTAGATTGTGTGGCCAATTGTGTTTGTATGAAAAGTGGGGAGGTAATGTTCAGGTTTGTGGTTCTCTATAATGTTTTTTCTTCATTTTCTAAATAACTGCTGACTTTTGAACTGAACACGTTTGCATTGGGGAGTTTCAGACATTTCCCTTATGTTTCCGTAGTATTACAGACTCAGAATGAAGTTATATTTGGATTTTTTTAAAGATAGATTTCACTTTGTAAAGGCCAAACAGGGAAATGGCATGCATGTTAGTAAATGGTGCCATCTATTGGTGTCTTGATAATTTGCTTTGATTTGTTTTAGAACAGTCACATAAAAGTTAGTGCTCACTGTATCACTGGAACCATGCCACAGTCAATTTCTATAGCTTTGATTGTTTATTTATTTTTTGATCCATCAGTTATTTAGGCCTGCTGTGAGGGAGAGGTAGAGCAGTCAATCTCTGATTGGAAGATCGCACGTTCGGTTCCTGCCTTGCCCATCCCATGCATTGAAGTGTCCTTGGGCAAGACACCCCACATTGCTTCTGATGGTTACAGGCTGGTGGCAGTGTTTGGCAGCAGATCTGCCTAGTGTTTCACTGTATGTGCACTGGGTGACTGGGACTGTGACTGTACAGTGCAGTGGGCCTTCCAAGAAGGTAGTAAAGCATAGTTAAGTATGTGTTAACGCCATCTCCTCTGAGATCAGGGGGTAGCTAGGGGTTGCTATAGCAACTGGAAAACTTGACAAAGCAACCCCAAATATATAACAGTCTAAATCTAATGCTTTATTTAAAAAATAGTTCATTGTGAAAAATTGTATTACATGTCATCCCTTTCCATTTAGCATTTTATGTATTTCATGTTTTTCTTATCTATTTTGTGTCAAAGTGTGACATAAAACCGCACTGAAAAGTCAGTCGGTAAAGTCTGCAGTAACAACAGAGAGGGCGCTTGTTAGTTGTTATTGCGAGATACACACAAGGAAGTGGTGATGTGCATCTGGTTAGAGTGCAAGGTTCTGTGTGTAAATTAAAGCCTGTTCAAACAAAGTCGGTCGTCCTTACTCATCAATATTAGATGGTGTCAGAAGTGGGATGGTCTAGTATCTGACCAAATACATACCAAACCTTTTGGACATCAAGTCACTGTTAAGACAGCTGCTTGAGAGAGACAGAGTGGCACTGGGAAAAAGCACAGAAAAAGAGCTTTGAACATCTGAAACAGCTCGTCACCAAGCCCCCAACTCTAAAGTTTTATGATGTCAACAAGTCAGTGACACTCTCAGTTGATGCAAGTTCACAAGGCATGGAAGCAGTTTTACTGCAAGATGGACAACCTGTAGCCTACGGGTCGTGAGCACTGACCAGCAGGAAAGATATGCTCAAATAGAAAAAGAGCTGCTTGCAATTGTGTATGGCTGTAGTTTCATCACCAGTACGTGTACGGAAAAGACATTCAGGTTGAAAGTGATCAGCCACTGGAGAGCATCTTTAAGAAATCTCTGCACCAAACCCCCATGATACTACAGAGAATGCTCCTGAGATTGCAAAGACAGCCTGAAAGTGACTCGCAAACCCGGCAAAGAACTTCATATTGCAGACACACTGAGTCGAGCATTCTTAAGAGAGAAAGAAGAAGATTTAGGTACAGGAGTTCACACTCCTGTACCTCTGTCCCAAGGGGAGGAGAGTGAACAGATCTTTTTGCGGGTGGGTGGGGTCATTGATGATGGAGGCAGCTCTGCGTTTGTAGATGCTCTGCAGCGAGGGAAGAGGAGTCCTGGTGATCTTGGACGCATTCTTCACCAATCTCTGCCGGCGTTTGCGGTCCATAGCGGTAGAGCTGCCGTACCACACTGTGATGCATCTGGTCAGAAGAAAGCTACTGCTGAAGATTCACAGTTAAAAGTAAAAGTTCAGAGAGGAGGGCTGAAAGAAGTACAAGCTGTTCACAAAGAAGTAGTAGTATCAGTAGCTGTGGTCTTTGAGGGGAGGAGGAAATTGGCACATCTGTAAAGATTGACATGCAAAAGAGAAGAAGAATCCAGAATTAGCAAACGTTTCTTCTTTAACAACTATTTTCATCCACAGAAGAATGCAAACTTAACCTTCTCTACAGCCTCATCCTATAAAAAGGTTTAGTAAAAACAGTTAAATAAAAGCTCTTAAACGTAATAATGTAGAATTTGAAGTTTCTAAAATAGTGGGACAGATGAACTGTGTAACTCTGATGTGTTAGAACTTCTAACACAGAGCTCCGACAGTGTTGGAAGTTGTGCTCTAAATATAGAGATCTGTCTCCCCCTCTGGTCATCGGCGGCAACCATCTCCAGAGTTCTATATGCATTTCATCTCCCAGCAAACCCAGCACACAGCTTCTGTATGCCACACACTTGACTTTCATTTGCAAACACTCAGTCCCTTTTTTTGCTGTGGTGGATAAATACCTCACTGAACATAGCCTACTTCATTGCCCTCAAGAATTTTGTGATTTTTCTCTGGGTTATTTTGTTCCAAGGAACAAAAAAAAGTATGGCAAAGACTCTCCACTCAGCGGGCATTCGAAATTATGCTGAGCAACGTAAACCCCTTGTGACTCAGATGAAGACATAGACCTTCAACCAGATTCGGACTCTTAGCTGTCTTCAGGTTAGATTTCATTTTACTTCCCCATTTCATTTCAAAGTGTTCAGATACAGTGGAGAAGATACTGGATGTATTCTTAGTGTCTGTGCATGCATTTGCGTGCAGTTAAAGAGTGAAGTCTTTCAGCTGTGGCACTGTCAGAGTCAAGATATGTCCAGTCAAAAAACAAAACTGGACTCTTCTTAGTCAGAACGACGACTTATTTAAATTGTTCATTTCTTTGTGTGGGAAGTGGTGAAGCAGAACGAGTAAACAACGACACTCGGGTCCAGGGAACCAAAAGGCGCTTTGACAATAAAGGCATGCAGGAGGACAAGACGTGATACCTGTTTAAAGCAATTTTATTAAGACTAATATATATTTAAAAAATAAAAATAAAGAGACCATCACACTGGGGAGGGAAGATTGGGTAGAAGACCCTTCTGGGCTGAGGGTTACAGAGTGCTGGGCTGGCCCACGTGGAAGAGATCTGTAAACAAAGGTAAAAAAAGGAAAACACCCCACTCTGTGGCATGCAGACACATGAAGGATCGAAATCCACACCAGAACACACACACACACACACACACACACACACACACACACACACACACACACACACACACACACACACACACACACACACACACACACACACACACACACACACACACACACACACACACACACACACACACACACACACACACACACACACACACACACACACACACACACACACACGCTCCAATTGAGCCTCCAATGCTGTCCCCCGACACGCTCCACTTAAGCACCCGGCCCTAAGAAGAATGGGGGGGGCAACAGGAGTGGGCAATATGATGTTAGGGCAGCTAAAAACAGCAATAAGTGCCTACCATTACTCACTCACACACCAACCATAAAAAGTCCCAAACCAGAATAAAAACCAGCATGTCTGTTACAGGTCCTTGGGAGCGCATGGCACCTCCCTGCAGGTCCTAAGTCCAATGAACCTCGAGTAGAGAGGGGTGGACGCTGCTCTGTTGGCCGCAAGGGCGGTGTTTCCAAGCTCACCGACTGGAGCCTGAAGGCCACCAGCAGGAGCTGCAGCACCGTGGCTCGGAGTTGGCGGCTACAAGCTGCAGTTGTGGCCAACCGCACCCAGGAACTTAAAAACACCCTGTGCCCTGCTGCAGAGAGGAGTGCATGCGAGGGGGCAGACAGGTAGCACCGGTAGACTAGCTGAAGCTGGCGGCAGCAATCTGCAACTCCTAAGCAATAAACTCAAAGGGAGGCCACACAAAGCAACAATGGTGCCTCTGATGCCCCAGCATACAAATAAATTAAAACCAAATAATAAATATTAAGACCAAAAAGGCAAACGCACAGACAAAATAAACTCTGATCACCTGAGCAGGGAGGAGGTTATCCACACCTTAAACTCGCTTGAGCGTAGTTTCGGATACCAGATTCTTTTAAAGCTATGAATACAACATATTCAGAAATCCAAAAAAGGCTCACAGGGAGACAGCATCATCACACTTACCAGGAAGCCCAGAAGGTTAGCCACCAGGAAATGGGTGGGGTATGAGCACAGCACACCAAGTGCCCAAGTGTTGGGCCAAACAATTTTTTACTGCTCTCAGGTAGTCAGGGGATTGCCTGCAGCTGTGCAGCATCATCCTGCTACGTTTGACATGAATCTGTGGACAAAATAAAACAAAACAAAAAAACAGGAGGAGGTTAAGTGCTTTCTCACATAATGCATAAATAGCACTAAGGATGGGGGCTCTTGTGCTCTGACACCAACCCTGATACTGATCAGTGTGGGGGCCGCAAGCTGTGAGCTCATTAAAGCAGATCGGTAAGGTGAGCCCGGCTCAGAGCAAGTTGCTGCTGACTCGCAGGATAGGTGATGACCCAGAGGCACTGCTGCCAAACCCCACCCACTCCCACACTTATTCAGCCCTCCCGCCGCCTTCTGGGCATTTCTGCTGCACCTCCAAGACTCGAACTGCTCCCGAATGGTAAGCTGTTCTGTTTGTAAGCAGCAGAGACAAACGTGAGTTTTCTTTCATGCTTTACATGGATAAACACAAAAATAAATCAATGGAGTTGATTTAATTGATTTTCTCTTTCAAGAGTAAATTAAATCATAAAACCTGTAGATTGACTTTTTTAAGTACTTTTAACCCTAGAAAAATTGATATTAATTATGAAAGCTTTTTCTCCTGTAACCCTTGTGCTATCCTGGAACTTTAACATTGGGAGTTGGGTCATCTAGACCCCACAAGACAGTGCGCTGAACCTTTTTTCTTCAATGATTTGTGATCTTCACTGGTTCAATGGATAACATGAAATCCTCTCCACCTTTATCCAACACGTCAGTGTAAGGGTGGGGTCATCTGGACCCCATAGCACAAGGGTTAGGTTACTAATGCAAGTTTCACCTTTAGTCACTTTAAATTAGCAATTATATAGAAATGTTTTTAAAATTGAACTAAAAAGGTTTTATATGAGATCCTGTTCATTTGACTTTGGCAGTGAAATTCAGTGTTCGTGCAGAAGATCAACATACTTTTGCATCTTTCAGATGTCAAGCAGGGTGGCTGCTAGAAGAAAAAAGAGGAAATGCCATGGGGGGCTGTGTGCGACCTCTTCCCCTCAAGAAGAACATCCTCATCAGAGTCAGGGAACTGACTCTTCATCTGCACAGAGAGACTGCGCAGTCCTGTATCTGAATCCCCAGACACCAGATTGCACGCTGCTGGAGAGGTTTGCTGCGCTTTCATCAACCGAAACAAACGATGAGTGCAGCAAAGCTGTAGATGAGTCCGAGGAGCAGGGTAAGCAGCATACCCTCAAGGCCCCTCCGAGTCTAGATAACCCTAAAGACACAGAGAAAAGCTCATTGCCTGAGGTCCAGGGGAGCTCCATCAGTTCTTCCGTGGAGAATGTGCAAAATAAGTCCGATGACAAAATCAACCGACTCTTGGTAGCCATGAAAAAGCGTGGAGCAGTAGACACGCAAGACCGACCTTTCAAGTGCACCCACTGCCCCTGGGCCTTCAAGAAGCTGTGTAACCTCCAGAGTCACCTGCAGACCCACTCCGGCCTCAAGCCGCATGTGTGTGACGTCTGCGGGAAGGCATACTCCCACCAGGGTACGCTGCAGCAGCACAAGCGGCTGCACACAGGGGAGCGGCCGTACGGCTGCCCCTTCTGCGCCAAATCCTACGTCTGGTCGTCTGACTACCGCAAACACATCCGCACTCACACAGGGGAGAAGCCCTACAATTGCGCCACCTGTGGCAAGGACTTCATTCGGTCCTCCGACCTGCGCAAACATGAGCGCAACATGCACACAAACGACAAGCCGTACCCGTGCGCGCGTTGCGGCAGGACCTTCAACAAACCACTATCCCTGCAGCGCCATGAGCGCACGCACCTGGGGGAGCGGCCATTCGCGTGCCCGGACTGCGGGAAGACCTTCACGCTCGCGAGCCGCATGGTGGAGCATCAGAAAGCGCACAAGGGTGTGCGCCCGTACGTGTGCGCGGTTTGCTCCAAGACTTTTACCAAGTCCTCTAATCTGGCGGAGCACGAGGCCATCCACAGCGGCCAGCGACCCTTCACTTGCACTGACTGCGGCGCGGCCTTTGCCGCCGCGTCCCGCCTGGTCCGGCACCGGTTCATGCACGTGGACCAGAAGCCGCACCGATGCTCCGCGTGCAGCCGGAACTTCAGCCAGCTCGACCGCCTGCTGCTGCACGAGGAGCAGAGCTGCGCAGGACGCATCTTTGTCTGCGGGAGCTGCGACCGAGCCTTTCGAGGAGCATCCAAGCTCGCGCAGCACATGCTCACGCATGTGCGTGAACACATTGATCAATGATACATGCTAAAAGCACACTACACCCCGCACACGCACGACTGAGCCTCCGCGGGCAGTTCTGCCAGCTGTGACACCCCCCATACCCCCCACCCCCGATCCTATAAGCAAGTAAGAGTGGACGCGGTGGTTGAAAGTTTCCATCAGAGCACCACTGACACTAGAGCTGACAGCTGAAGCCTCGGGGATGAGGGGGGGGGGGGTCTTTTAGAAAGAATGTAAATAACCGTAATGTGACGCGCAACGCTACGCTATGGGAGGGCGGGCTGATCCCCTCTGACGTGGGTCTTGTAGGACGAGCTGTCCCACCCAGAGCTGGCGCCTTACCCAGACCCGCCGCCACCATACTCCCCCTCCCCCCCACAACCTTACTAAATATGAATGAAGGTTTGAGAAATTGAAGATGCAGTTGGATTACATAACTTGAAAGCTGCAACGCGTGTTCCATGATCCAATCATGAGAACTGACTGTGACACAAAGTTACTTAGAAACTTTAATTTATAACAACAATTATCAAGAACAGAGTACTAAGGACATGCGGATGGAATACTTTCAAGTGGGAACAATCCATGTCAATCCTCTAACCTCTGGAGGCCTGAATTTATTTCCAGCTATGAAAAAAAAATCACTTGTGCTTTTGCTTTATGTAGATACTAAATTAATGTGATTTTGCATCTGAAGTAGTTTATAACTTCAGAAAGGACAACAATAAAAGAACACTGTCCAAAACTCACAAATGGCCCACAGAAAAAATATAGTCTACATCAATGAACAGACCCTAGATTCTGGCCCTAAAGAAGAGCTTGACTGGTGAATGTAACACTCAATACTGATACCCAATGACAAGACCTCTGCAACAACTTGTGCTTTGTACATACAGGCCTTGTGATGCCTGTTCAAGAGTGTGCTGAACACGGATATTTGGATGGAGATTCTTGACTGACTTTTGGTGTCGTATAATTCCAGCTGGACACAAACAGCAATTAATAATTTGTCCTTCATGATCAGTTTTCAAACGGTTGGTACTTTTGAAAAAGATGCCACCTACATCATCTTCAAATCCAAGTCCATGATTGGTCAGAGTTCAACTAACTTTCAACACGGCTGCACGTTTTGTACACAGAGCCTGAAAACAGACTTAAAAACTTGCATAGCGATGCATGAAGGCAAGACTTTGGAACGCGGAGGCTCAGTACATGCACATTTACATTACGTTTACGTTGACTTTTAACTTGAAATGGTCACTCGAATGTGCATTTCCGAGCCTGGTGTGAACGCAGCATTAGTTTCTAAGGATAACTGTCAGAGAGAAAAACTGGAACAATCAAATAACAAAACATTAACGTTATTCTGCTGATTTAAATTAACTTTTAACGGGGAATGAAGGAAACAGAAATAGTTTATTTCTAAAGGGCAATAACAAACAGAAAATGTGTGCTTTTTACTATAAATCAGGAGCATTATGTTTTTTTTCTTTGTTTTTTCAAACTGTAACGTTCCAAAATTGTGAGCTGATTACAATAAATAAATTCCAGTAACCAAAGATGTCCATGTTGTCTCAGCCCAAATTCTGATTATGATACAGATTTTTCTTTCTCGGATGAGGTCTCCCTTGGAAAAGATCTTAATGGGATTTCCTGGTAGAATAAAGGTTAAATAAAAATAAAAAAGGGAGGGGGTTAATTCATACTAGGCATGATCAGCAGCCTTGAATTTCCATCCCATGTCCATGATCTGTTGCTCTCATATTCTTTCCTCTCCTCTCTGTCCTCATGAGAACACTGATATTTCCCTGCTCCCACCCCCTCTATCCTGCTGGGGCTCCCACAGATGAAGAAATTTGCCAGGAGGTTAGAATTGATCAGATTACATTACAGATATTTTAGCAGACCCTAGTATCCAGACTAATTTAGTGCAGTTGAGACTGTTGCCCTGCTAGGACACAGTGGACTTCTCTCCTGGGATTTGAACCCCAACAAACATTTATCGAGAACAATATTTGTATTCCTAATAAAATGGAAATGTGTCAGTCTTGCTGGCTGAGATTTCTTTCATGACTTGGGGGGCGTCCTGCTGTCCCACAGACGGGACTCATGGGTAACACCTGCTACAGCTAACAGCGTCAGCTGCACTGCCCCCACCCCATCTCACATTTGGCCACTGCAGACTAATGGTAAAGGGAGACGGGTTCTGTCGTGTTGTCACTATGTCCGTGCAAAGCGAGAGTCTGTGTCTGAAATCACAGAGATGTCTTTGGACACATGTGTTCCTTCACATGCAGCATTTGACTGCTTTTGAGTTAATGCATCTGCACCAGAAATGATGCTTCCCCTGCAAAGCAAGTGTGGCCCACTCCTAAAAGAATGTCTGACATTGATCATTAATTATACCTGTCAGCTCCCATGAAGCTGTTTCCAGCCAGTGGAACATGAGCTGCTCATGACTAGGATGGTGGTATTCTGTTTTATCCTTTAAATATCATAGTTAAGTTTCATATTCATTTGGAGTCCAAACACAGTCCATCTATGTGGTTAATAAAACACACACTTGTTTACCTTGGAGAGAGAGAGAGAGGGTGGACTTTTTAGCACCACAAAAGGTAAAACAAAAATCTTTGCCAAACACAAGTGGTTTGATTTTATATTTTTAGTAAAAATTAGGGCACAACTGCCTTTTGACTGATGGTTTGATGGACTTTTAAAATTATTTGCCTAAAATTTTCCACCTAGCTTTTCTACTTTTGACTGAGCCCTCCAGGTGCCAGTGGTTAAAAAGGCTGATAAACCGTGTGCACAGGTTGCTAATTGCCCAACACTTCTTCTCTATTCCTCATAATGACTTAGTCCTTTTCTTGGTTCAATATCAAATTTACTACAGACAGTAAATACTTAAGTGTGTTGTAAGATATTTGATAGCATTATTTTTATACTCTGAACAAACAAATACATAGTATAAGGCAATTTTATTTTTCTCACAAAAACAATGTACACAGTGCACATCCCATTCCCAACCAACACAAAGTTACACGTACACTACATACAAAACACAAAAAGACTACTGTGTACAGTTACAGTAAAAAAACAAAAAAAACTAACTATGCTGCATCCTCTCTTCTGTTACGGTGTGGCCACAGCACCTCATCTACATCACAAGCAATATTTTCCCTTGCCAAACAGCAGGGAAAATATCACCTAGCATGACAAACCCAGCCATTACAAGCACCATATATGTCTTCCATAGCTTGGAAAAGAGGTTTGTAGATTTTGGTCATACACTTTCCATCTCGCGGTGGTTAGCGCTCTTGCCTCACAGCAAGAAGACCCACAGTTTAAGTCCCAGCTGAGGGACCTGAAACAGAACACCAATGGGAGGCCTTTCTGTGTGGAGTTTGCACGTTCTCCCCGTGCATGCTTGGGTTTTCTCCGGGGACTCTGGCTTCCTTCTACCGTCCAAAAACATGCTTCATAGGTTAATTGGTCCCTCTAAAATGTCTCTAGGTGTGAATGTGAGTGTGCATGCGTGTGTGACTGTAGCCCAGCGACAGACTGACGTCCCGTTCAGGATGTCACTTACCTTCCTCCACAATTGGCCAGGATAGGCTCCAGCAGCCCCTTGACCCCGAAAGGGAACAAACGGTTTAGAAGATGAATGAATGGAAAAAAAAGGATTGAGGATATGGAGGAAGATAAACACTTTGGATTTCGGAAAGTCTGGATGATGGATACAGTGTACCTGCGCAAATGCGGCTTTACTCTTTGCCCAGCCTACCTTATTGTATTGACACATGATCAACCAAAGTGGCTCAGATGTCATCAGAGATTATGGTCCTTGGCCTTCCTCATCCTCGTCCTCCCCATCCTCCTCCTCTTACTCTCACTCCAATGGCTCTGCCTCTATTCCCAATGTTGGCATCCATTGCTCCAAAACAGAAGATCACACCTGTTGCCTTGCTCTAATGCTCTGATTGCTAATTGTAAAACTGTATGACAGGTGTTTGCCCTTGTTATGAGTCAGCGTGCATATTTGAATAGCAGTGTGGTCCTTCTGAAAACAAGACTTTTTTGTATGAAAATTGTGCCAGAATCGGAGAATTGTGTGTAGTGTTTTGGAAAAAGAGTGTTTTAGAACTGTAATTTGAGTGTAAAGCAGGACCTGTGCTGGTATTTAAGCAGAATTGGTTCAGGGGGTTGGTGAATGAGCTACATGTTGTGGTTATTGTGTATCAAGTACCACAATTTGTGTGTAAAGAATTGAGAGAAACTGTAAAAATGTAACTTTAGCTGTAAAACCTTTAAAGAGTCTGTCCATTTTGAAAATGAGGCCGTCTCAATTCAAACCTGAATGTTTCAGAGTGGAATAAAAGTATAGAAAAATACAATTTCTTTTAAAGATATATAAGAAAATTGTGTTTTGGGTGTTTTTATCATGTTTTTGTGGACATTTTCTGATGATGGAGGACATATGAAACCCTTGTACTTTCCAAGGCACTTTAACATTGGGAGTTGGGTCATCTAGACCCACTAGACAGTGCACTGAACCTTTTGTCTTCAATGATTTGTGATCTTCACTGGTGTCCAGTAATTACAAGAAATCCTCTTCAGGGATAACACGTCAATGTAAGGGTGGGATCATAGGATAGCACAAGGGATAAAGAAAATTAAGACTAATATTGGGTTTCTTAGAATTTCTTTATTCAAACTGTTGTGAATCGGGTGCAGAAAGAAAAAATTCCACTGAAGTTTGGCAGTGAGACGTAGAAGCTACAGTCAGCAGGCCACAAGCTCCCTGCTCTGCTCTGTTCGGATGCAACCACTTGTGGACAAATAGATCCATGTACATCTTCATCATCTGGTACAAAACTGTACGGCAGCTCTAATATTGCTCACCATTTTTGCGATCCAGCCCAAAACTCAGGTGAATTTTTTCTGAAATCCTGCTGCTCTGTAGAAGAATACAACACTGATTTTTTTATATTTTGCGTAAAAATGACAAAATCATAGTTAAAAGACCACTAGGAACACTTTTAAATTAGATCAAAAGATAATAAAAGTAGGACTTTAAGAGCAGAAAGAGATAGAAGTCTTTGGAAGTTGCAAAATAAAGCATTTTTCAGATATTTTCTTGAGAAATCACCTGAAGCCTTGAGTTTGGACTTGGCTCTGAACCATGTCACATTGCCGTGCTGATGCTTCACTTCCAATGTGTGAACATGTTCTTAACTTTATCATTGATAAGGTCACCTCGTCTAGGATTCAAATCTCACTTCCTGCTTGTGATATTTCAGTCCCAGTTCACTGCCCTGCCTCTTTTGACAAGTTAGAGCCAGTTATATTGGACTTTCTCACAGGAGATTGTCTGTCATCTAAAGACTTTAGTTTTCCCACATGATGTGAGCCCTCCTCTTTGTCAAAGCGAGTTTTCCCTCGGGACGCAGCTGTTCTTATTGCTATTCATAGCAGTATGAGCCAAAGTGTTCAAACATGCTGTAAAGTTTACTTTTTGGATTCTGCAGTACTTACAAATTTGAGGTATGTTTCCAAACCTCCTTTTCATTAATAAAATCTTTGAGAAAATAAATCAATGACCTTTCTGGTGGAGCACACTTTCCTTGAGGTCTGAGTCTGTTTTTAAGACTGTTCTGGGTCAGCTGTTTTACAAGTTGAAGGATGAGGTGTTTTTTTTTTTTTTAGCTTAAACTGTGTTGTTGAGTCCCACTTCAATCATCATTTGATCCATTGTGAAAGCTTTCCCAGTGGTCTATTAATTGTGATTATGCCGTTTTTTTAGGCAACATCAAAACAAGCTGTGTTGTTTTATGGAAACCAGAAAAGTCAGATTAAAGTTAAATTCCCAATATACCATGGTCTGGTTAAATACTTGAATCTGATTCGCTGCCGGGTGTGCATTAAAAAGTGATAATCCACAGGGATAATGCCTAAAAAAGAAGTTCTGGTTGCTTAAATGTTCTATATCACTGTGCTGGCTTCTTTAAAACAAACTTTTGCTTCATCATCTGGACAAAATCAGGAGGTAAAAGGTGAACTTTCTCTCTGAATTGGTGCTTTACGATCAGCATATGTATCGCTTTCCTTTGCCACTGCAGTCGAGGTCGGTGCTGCGTTGTCACGGTAACATGACAACCACCACATAAAAAATAATCAGTTTAAATTGCTATAAAACGCCTAATTTTCAAATATTTTCATTTCAGACATTGTAACAGTAAAAGATCTAATTAAAAAAAAAACACTTTTGAACTCAGCCTCTGAGTGGCGCTATTGGTTCAGCAAAAACGATGGGACCAACTGATAACAACTCAGGCTGAACCAAACCAGCAAGAATGAAAAATTGCATTTATTTTGAATAATTTTGAAACAACATATATAAACTAACAGAATTTTATGTATGTCTTTATTAAGCAGTAACATTAAAAAATGTAAAAAGGTGTTGTAAAATATAACAATGCTATGAAAAATACTCTTCTTAAGCAAAATTAACATGTATAAAATATAATTTACAACAGTACCAGGCTTTTTTTGGTTCATGTGCACCAATATTTAAAAAACTGTTGTCATAAAATACTATTAATCTCCTAGTCTGCCACATTTTAAAACTACATTATAGTAAATAATTATTTCAATCTGACATCGTAGCCTAAAAACACACCTACTACCATCCCCTGCCCCTTACCCTCAAAGACGATATAAAATGTATACATGGAATTATTATTAAACTTTTAAGACTACAGACTATAAAAAATTTTCAACTGTATATATAGCAATGTTAATTTAAAAAAATGTTAAACTTCTTTAATTAAAAAAAAAAGTAGTATTCGGTTATACTAATGTAATTAAAGTATTATTATATTATATATACATATAAAAAGGTCTCTAATAAAATATATAATGGTATTATTATATATTTAAAAAAATACATAATATAAAAAGGACAGTATGAAATGTTCAGAATTTTTTTTTTTTTTATAGCAGCAAAGCAGTGAGTCTTTTCTGCACCATCACAGATACTAACTGCCTCATTATTGCTTCAACACACACAACAAAAGTCTCTTCAGGCCTTCAATTATACCACCATCAAACCTTGACTGATAAATAAGCCTCAATTACTTTGTTGAATAATATTCTGCAAATCAGGATCTAAATATTCTCTAATTTTGGAGTTTTATTTAAAAAAGAAACGAGTCCGGCCAACAGAGGAGACTTGGCGTTCTTGGGAATAAGCCCTTTGTTTATGGAAATTAAATCAGGGATTTAGTCTGGAAGTTTTCAGCACTGACCGGCATGCTTAAACTAAGAAAAGAGGAAAAGCACCATCTGATCCAGTATGAGCAACATGACCCAGCCTGAGAAGACTCCTTGTTACCCCCCTCCCACACACCCTCAACATCCAATGATTTTCCAGCAGTTTTTTTTTTTTACATGTCTATCTAAATGCCAGCAATCCACTTGCTGATGGGAGCCATGCCAAAGGGGCACCAAAGCTCATTTCTCTAAACGTACTCTTTTAATTAAACAAACGAACAGCAGAAGCAAGAGAAAATGGGGTGAGGGCGGGGGCTGGGGAGGGGAAAGCTCTATAGTTCCCCAGTGAGGCAGAGCTTCATTAATATTTAGAAAATCCCACTGCTTTGGCCCTTTTGGGAATAGGAGGAGAAGAGGTAAAAGCTCAGCTTTGCACACCATCAGAGGCTATGCATTTCTGGTTTGAGGGGGGTGGCGCACAGTGTTCATCCCAGCACTGTTTCTGCAAGGTTGGGGGGTCACACATTGGGGTCACCATGGGGTTTGTTCGGCATTCCTACAATATACATTTATTTACAGAGAAACCGTATTATCATTATTTAAATAATTCTTTAAAAAAAACATGTATCTTATCTTACAAATACTTACTGTATGCCTTATATTTGAGTTTATATAACTGTTTGCCTTTGTTTGTCACTAAAACAGCTTAGAAATGTAGTAAACACTTGGACATGCATGCAAATGGCCTTTTTCCTTTTTTGTGTTGAATTCATGTGACCATTGATCTTCAGTGGAATTAAGTGTTAACTTCTGGAAGGGATTGTCAGCTGCATGAACTTATTCCAGCTAATGTTGGGTGAAGGTAGGGTACACTCTGGACATGTCGTCAGTTCATCTGAGAGCCACACACTCACACAGACACTCAAATCTGAGGGACAATTTTCCAATCCATACGGCCTGCCTGCATCTCACTTACCCCACACTTAACAGTAGAGACCAAACGTTTGGACACACCTTCTCATTCAAATGAATGGGAAGGTGTGTCCAAACGTTTGGTCTGTACTGTACCTTTACGTGTTGTTTAAGTGTTCACCACAAGCTCACCAGGTCACAAGGTCACCTGCACCAGTGGTTTATGGCCACCTGGGAGCAGATTTGCCCACTCATGAGGGCAGTTGTGACAAAGACTTTACTGCATGTTTGGTCCCACCGGCTCTTTTCAGCATTTTCTCTTCCTTTCTGATCCAACTTCCCACCAGCTGGTGATCAGTTGGCAGCTCAGCCCATCTTTGTACTGAACATACGGCCGTGTAACAACATGGCCACACAGTCGATCATTGAGCTCCAGCCAAGATAGTCACAATGCCAGGTGTCCTTTGGGCATCCTTACGTTAACGTTAACATGTTGTTCATTAGGGAAGCCACCCTCCAGTCCGCAGGGAAATTTCATGCTCTAGCTCCAGGCTGGGGGGCCACAAGTGCTCTTGACGTGTTCTCCCTACCATGACAAAGGTGGATAAAGGTGAAGAGGATTTCATGTAATCCATGGACACCAGTGAAGATCACAAATCATTGAAGAAAAAAGGTTCAGCGCACTGTCTAGTGGGTCTAGATGACCCAACTCCCAATGTTAAAGTGCCTAGAATAGCACAGGGGTTAAAAAAAAACTTTTCTCTCCTAACAGGACAGAAATAATGTCAAGGTTACTTTACTGGTACTGTATCAATGTGCAGCCTTGCTGAGTGTGTGAGCTGTTTTAGTCTTTTCGCAGTATTTATACTTTCGGTCCAAATCTGATCCTCTCCTTCCGCAATCCTCCAGCTCGTTTTGTCTTAATTGACGGTGAAAGCTGACAACAGTCTAGTGGATGGTGGGTGTTATCTTTATCTGCTGTTGCGTCCCAACTCATTCCTTGTTTCTCACTTTGTGAGAGGGTGTGTGTGGGGGGGGTTCTCATCACTTTCTTGAAGCCTCTGGAAGTCAGGTGGCCCTCAGCCATTCCAGCTGTCTGTCGGCTGCCGCCGTGAATCAGCATCAATGTGGTGGTGGGGGGGTGGGGGTGTAAAGACAATCTCACAGTTTAGCATGCTACATTTGCCTTTAATGGGGGGGAAATGGTGCGCAGAGGTGTCTCTCTGCTGCACGTCTATGCACGTGTAACGAGCATATGAAGTGTCCTAACGAGCTTGTTGCGCTGTCAGTAATACTGCAGATCTGGGTTTCTGGGGGTGTGAAGGCACTGGTGGGGGGTGCAGCAGATGGCGGCTGCTGTCTCACAGGCACACAGTTGTGTCAGACGATCCACACACACACACACACACAAACACACAATCCCCGTCCTGTCCTCCTCCGCCACAGCAGCCACAGCAGCCACTGAGCGGTGGGGGTAGAGGAAGCCTTGTCACATTGCATGTTCAGGCAGCCAGTATTGTGAGGGTGATACAAACAAACTTTACACTGCAGCCAGGAACCCCCCCTCCCCAAATCCGCTGCCTTATTAGTCCCTGTGGGTCAGATTGTGTCAAAGGTCTGCAGCTGAGTTAGGCCCGGAGAGAACATCATCAGGTTTGGAACACAGATGGAGTCTGAATCCTCCGCTGCATTCCCGTGCTTCCCTGATAAGATTAAATCTGTAGATGGACCCCCCCCCCCCTGTATGTCAGGGAAGCGAGGACGAAACCGCTTTAATGAGAGGCTCCGCAGGACTCATCAAAGACCCTCTCAATGCGGTCACAACTGTACATAAAACACTTCAGCAGCTCCAGGAGCCCCCTCCCAAATGTTGAATTTGATTTGAAAAGAAAAGGGGGGGGGGGGTGTAAAAAAAAAAGCACATGCGAAGAGAGCTTCAGTGAAGAGAGGATGGAGCGTTGCTGAAAGGTGACAGAGGCGCAGAAAGGTTTCGGGCAGCGGCACCCTTGTCACATGGTGTTGGGCTGACGGGTCTCTGCGGCAACCCCCCCCCCAATTGTTCGTACACCTGGGGCGGCGTCAACAAGCACATTCATTTACTAACATACAAAACAGCAGCTTCTCACATACACTGGGTCACACAGGCCCCCACCCAAAGAAAAAGGAAGAAACATTTGTTTGTCTGATCCACAGAGTTTGGGGAATTCAGTGAGATGAACTGAATGGACAGTTTTAACTCTGGACAGTTTTAACTCTTGACTATGTTTGGTCTAAAAACGGTGGTGGTTCTACACCCCTCACACATACAAATTTGACAATACTCTTTTGTGATCCCTATCTTCATTTGGCCATTTTACACAAAGAATGCATGAATTTTATATTCTCGAGTTACAGTGGGGTCAGACTCAGTCACACAGGGGGCCTAAATCCAAAACACGCTTTAGGTTTAGCTGCAGTTGTAATTATTCAATGTTTGCAGGTCTTATATGTGTGTGCAGACAAATTGTTGTCATCAAACAGCAGTTGCATGTTTTCAATGCACATAAATAATTATGCATAAATAATTATTTTTTTAACATTAAGGAGTTGTAACATTTATTTTTCAATACATTTAGTTACATGTATAAGTTTTATCTGGCCCTTTGAGGACAGCCACTATGATGTGGCCCTCGGTAAAAATGAGTTTGTCACCTTTGTTTTCAACCTTTAAAACTTCTGCTTTTGAACATAAATATGAATAAAGACAGACAGGAATATTAATCCAGAATAAACCAAGTTAAACCTTAAATAATGTACAGTACAGACCAAAAGTTTGGACACACCTTCTCATTCAAATGAATGGGAAGGTGTGTCCAAACGTATGGTCTCTACTGTATAATATTTTGCTATCCATAAAAATATATTCTGTCAAGATTATACAAATATGAACATGCTGCAGAACAAAACAAACAAAGCGTAGATATATTAATAATTAGAAATTTAAAAAAATCCAATCATTCCGTTCATTTCGGCTTGGTGTGTGATGTCAGGTGTGTGTCTTTTTTGAAACTTATCAGAGGGTCTTGATTTCTTCGTGAATATCATTTTTAAGTCTTATAAAACATTAAAAAGTACGTAGAATTACTCAAAACATATTTGGCATTTTTCTAATTTTGTGCAACACCAACATTAAAAATCCTCCAAAAAAAACTCCATAAACAAATGATCTATTGTTTTTCAAACATGTAGCTGTTTTCCTGCCTGCATTACCAGCTGTCTTTATGTCAAATGGGTCACTAACACCAACTAAATGAGAGCCAGACGTAAAAAATACATTCAATATGAAAAATAAAGACACGTAATAAAAATGTCTACAATAGTTAAGAAAAAATGACATTATTAGCATGATCTGAGTAATCTAAAGGCATGCGATGATCCAGGTGTTGCGCTATCAAGGCTGCCCTCCTCGCACTCTGTGTCCACTATCCCTCCCCTTTTCCTTCACACACATTTGCGGCTCCTTCTCTAAGACAGGAACACGACAATTCACAGGTTGAGGCTGTTACAAAGTCTGTGAATAAAAACAATAATTTATACTTTATTTATCCCACAATGGGGACATTTTTCTCCGCATTTGACCCATCCCCTGGGGGAGCAGTAAGCTGCAGACGAGCCGTGCATGGGAGACGGCAGGTGGCTGGGGAGAGCGGGGATCGAACCCGCTGGACGACCTGCTCTACAGCCTGAGCCACTTGCCGTCTACTAACAGATGATAGAAAACTGATAGTGGCGCAATTTTCTTTCTTCCAACCATGGGGATGTTGCCCCCCTTTAAATTTGCGCCCCGGGCAATTGCCCACATTGCCCGTGCCTAAAACTGCTACTGTCTAAAACACTGACCTACTTTTACAGTCTTAAATTCCCATTTCTGCCATTGTGCGTTTGATGTGTGTGCAGACCAAAGCCAGATACAATCAATGCTCAACTGGGCAACCTCGCAGCCACAGACTTTTGTTTTAGTAAACTTGGTCAGATTATAGACAAACTACAAAAAATACCTTTATAACTTTATTGTTGGCATGTAAAGGAGCCTAGAAAAACCTACCACTGGCAAAGAACAGTGTTATACTGACCTTAGTGCAGTGTAAACATGACAAAGATCTCCCAGACAAATGAAAAAACTCAAGATACATAAAAGAACAATGCAATTATTTGTTTGCATCTCTTTTCCATAGAAACACTGGATATTTTGACCATTTCTGAACCCTTGCTAAAAGTTTCTGCTCATGTAGCAGAGGATTTTTGCACAGTATTTATCCATTTTTCTCTTATCAGTCTAAACCCCTGCTTGAAACTACAGAGATTTATTTTCTTTTACAAAAAATTTGTCTTTGTAAGTGCTTGATGGGTTTTTTTTTTTGTTGCATGTGTGATTTGTGAGTATCTTACAATGTGTAGTTGTGTCTCTTCAGCTTCAGCTTCAGAAACCGCTGAACCCCCTAAAAGCCAAATAACTATCCAATCTCCAAGAAGGTAAAGTCAAGCCGAGGGCATGGTGATGAATCAGTTTTCCCTGTCCTGACCTGCTGAGCTACAACCAGAGAAACCATAAGCGTAGTGTCACGTCAATCATAAAAACAGTGGAGTCCTCATTCAGGTGGGTCTATGCTTGTTTGTTTTTTGTTTCTTGGAAGCAAGTACACTGATGCCACTCAAGCCAAGTGTTTTACAATTTACATAAAGGGGAGTTTGCCTCTGGTTTTCTACATCACCTCTAAAAAAACACCTTCTAAAGGGTAGATGATGTCTGTGGACAAAAATGTGTGCACCATGTCAAGGTGGGTTCATGCTGACCTTACTTTATTTCGTGTTCCAGCCTTCTTTCAGGTAACTTTTCTGGATTCTGTCTGGTGCTTTTCACATTTTGACCTTCAATAAAACCATTATTTATACTTCCCAATGGCTACACTATAAAAAGACACTCACAGAGCCCTCAATTGTTGGTAACCTGAATTGGGATAAAGTTAAAGGTTAAAGTCCCATCAGTTGTAACACTTCTGGATGTGTGAAATTTGTTCTTCACATTTGAGCCATCCCCTAGGGGACCAGTGGGTACAACTCCCAAAAATGCTTCTCAAAACTGAGTGTGAAGCAGGGAGCGGTTCTATTTTAAGTCTAGACCCAACATTGATTTGAAACCCCCACCTCCCAGTTTCAGGATGGACACTCTTGATCAAGGGTCCCATCATCAGAAGTACAAATGTAATCTGAGACTTACGGCTATATTAGCGCCTATGGATTTTAATACCACAAAGATGATAACGTGTATTAGTCAGGCATATGGCAGTTTTCTAAAAAGGTACAAACATACAAAGAAGATAGAATTAAAAAAAGGCAAACTTGTGGAAGACCCTGTCCTAAAAATCGCTGAAACTGTATAATTAAACGACATGCAGTGATTGAAAATGAATTAGCTTCAATTATGGAGTTTTAATTGAAAAAGGTCATTTAAAAACCCCAAATGTTCCATCAGAAATTCAAACATTCCCCAGAGAAAAGGAACAGAATATGATTCTCCATAATGGACTGTGAAGTATAATCAGTTGGGCCAATTAACTCATTTTTATTTGACTTGGGTAGATTTTACGATCTTTGCTCATGACATCTATTACATGGAGAGCTTTGTGAAGGCAGTGCTCATTGAGAGGAGCAAATGAATAATGGGGGTGGATGGGGGGGCAGACCCTGGACTAATTAATGCCCCCCTAAGCGACGTTAATTGGAGTCACACAGCAATACACATGTGGGTCAGGAGCGTCAGCCTTTGTTCTTAGAGGAGTTTGTTTCATAAAAGGAAACGGTCACATATTCACCAAAGAGAAAAAAGTGGGAAAAGGTGTGGAACTTCATTTTGCTGGTGCCTGTTGGTTTCTGACGGCTCTGAACTCCATCAGGGGACATTGTGCTGCATCTCTTCCTTTGTTGACAGGTATCAATCACAGCACCAGGCGGGGTCAGCAGTTTTAATTGTTTTGTGGTGCATCCTGGGAAATGAATATTCGGCGCGGTGATAATGGAGCTGCTATTCGTGCATTTATGTTGCTTTCTATCTAGTGATTTGACTCATTTTTGCTGTGACCACAATTATGCGGATAGAAAATGAGGCCCGGCTGAATTTAAAAAAAGAAAGATGGAACCGCCTCCTCAACCAAAAAGTGGAAAGCATTTAGGAATCATATTATTAAAAGCATTGATTGTGTGTACCCCCCCCCCCCCCCCCCCAGACAATAAGCAGCAGATTTGTTTTGTGTTTTTTGTCTTAGTTGGGTAGTTAAAGGGTTAAGCCAGCAAGAGATTTTGTATTTTTTGTCGTTCTGTCACTATTTTAGAAGTGTGCAGCGGCTTATGGGTATGGCATATTATTGTCTGCCTCCATCAACACTAAAAGGTTCATCAAAATCTGACCTTCTGAGGCATCAACAATAATATAGCATTGTAAAGTAACTGTGTAACTATAATATTCTGGTCTGCCTCATCATATCCTGTAATTTAATTTGTCCTGTTAATCTTGTTCTTTTGCATCTAAAAGAGCTAAAAAAAAAAGAAAAATAAGAGATACAACAAAGGTTAAGGATCTGGGGTCCAAGAGAGGACCGCCTGCTTCTTCTTATAAGGGAGAATTGAACAGCAGTAGCCTTTTGAACATGGTTCAGATCCTAACCCTAAAAACACATGAACATGAAACACAATGTTTACTTACACTCAGGAAATGACATGAACTAAGGCTTCAACTCCACCAAATGTCTCTGCTTAAGTAAACAGACTCATAATTATAATAAATAGGAGTCTGTCTGAAGGATGCAGTCATGTGACTCAGTGTTTTGCTTTAGCTACTTCTTTCTTTGTTTTGTTTTGTGGAAACTTCATGGGTCAAAGGAAAGAAAACCACACAGATTCATGAGAAAACATCCCTGTCATTCCAGACATTGATGACAAATTTTAGAACCTTAGGAATTCTGCTAAACGTATAGTTTCTTCAAATCAAAAAACAAATAAACATAAAACTTCTCAAAGCCCATTTGATCCCCTTTTTTGAAAATATGACAACATAAATATCTGTTAATCTTGATTGGATCAGGGCTTATCAATGAGAATGTGTGTTTTTCAGTCATTTATGATCTCACTGCAAAACTATATCTGGAAGACTATTACAATCAACAGAAGTGTGACAAAATTGCTATTATTAGAATGAGATGTTTGTTCCTGCAAATTGCTATTTATCCCGATTTAAAAATTGATGCTGCTGATGAAGAGTCAAGCCAAGTTTATTTTTAAATGTTGTAATATCACAATAACAACAGGAAAGCATCCAAAGAGCTTAATGAAAAACATGATGACAATTTTGTTTGAATGTCACAAAAAAAAAATCATGAAATCTTTTACAAAAAATACTGTCACAACATTACTGTAACATTATGAACTTATAGGGAGGACCTTACCAAGAAAAAAAAAAAAGAACATTATCAGGACTATAACAAGAGATTGGTACTGCCTCTGTTCGCTTCTGCTGCTACAGAGACAAAGCTTCAATATTGTTTGAGCTGGATTGTTAAAACGTTTGAAATGTGCCATGATCATTGTTGCCATGCACAGAGTTTGAAAGTGTGTTGATAAGAAAACTGTAGGTAATTTTGAAACATTAAACTCATTGGAAATATTCTCATGTATTACAACATATCAACTTCTACACTCTAAAAAGAAAAAAGTTAATCCAACTTAATTGAATCACTTCAATTGGTAACACGTAATTGAATTAAGTTTATTCAACTTAAGTTTTGTGTCCATCCAACTCAATTTAATATGTTAATTTAACATTTTTATTGTGATTTCCATATCAAAGACATGAATGATACAGCAATGTCTGGCATTACAAGGCAGGAACTTTTCTGCACAAGGGGGTTGGTCATCATCCTCTCCCACACTCTAACTCATGGTGCAGAAAGAAAGAAACAACAGTTTAAATTACCAGGGAAGACAGAGTAAAACAGCTAGACAACAAAACACATGGACAAAAAAATAAGAATAAAATGGTATCCCGCAATTTCTTGTGCTGCCTTACGCTATGACGTCATGATGCATTGATAGCTTCACACCAAAGTTACACCAGCTTAATTAAATTAAGTTGATTGAAAGTAAAGTAACTATGTCAGACAACTACATGTTATTCTTAAGTTGAATAAACTCAAAAAAAAGATTTATTTTCACCAAACTAAATAATCAAGTTAGATCAATGTAAAGAAGTTCATCTTTCCAACTGCAGCCCAAATACTCTTTAGATTGTAATTTGTATAAAAAGACACACAAAGCCTGCATAATATAGATCAAATCCACGGGAATAAGGATGGAGGGGGGGGGGCAGCCTCACTGGTTGGTGCTGCATATTCTAAATAAGGTCAAAGTCATCTGGGCTGTGCAGCAGCGTCTCTCTTGCGGTCTTCCAGCAGACAGCCACACAGACAGAAACAGTCTGGGTGTTTTACAGATGCAAAGCTGGGGGGAGGGAGGGGGTAGCTCTTGTTTTAGAGATTTTTGATGATGACAGGCTGTCCTGTGGGGGTTCACAACTGTGTGCTTGTTCTCTGAGGCAGCTTCTGCTCTCAGATGAGGACACCATGAAATATCAAGGCGGTGAGGTCTGCTTTGTCCTGTGTTTGACCTTTGACCCCATACATCCTTACGGTCTGCCTCTATATTGAGTTAAAATGTATCTTCATCCTCGCACAGACTTGGGTCCCAGGGGAGAAGAACATCAGTCTGAGATACCGGCGTTAATCTGCTGAAAGGTGAGCTTAAAGCTTTCTCCAGTTGGACATGAAAGGAGGAAAGGATGAAAAGAGAAGAGGAAGAAATGAGGAGGAGAAGACAGAGAAGGAGCAGGAAGAGAATGATTGAGGAAAAACAGTGAAGAACATAATGGAGGAGGAGGAAATAAATCTATTTATTGTGTTTGAATTTACGTTGACAGATTTTAGTTCAACAAGATAGAATTCAGGATAACAAGCTTCCACTAAAATCAAATTGGGTAAGTTCAATTGAATTATGTTGATTTTAATTCAATCTGTTTAATTATTTCAAGTTATTTTCGTTCCAGTTGCAATTTTGACAAAATGTCCTAAAATGTAATCTAAAGCAGCCTTTATGTCGCCGATCATGTCATATGTTGGGTATGGAAAAGTGAAATATCATATTTTTAGAGGAAAATACATTTCAAGGAGCTGTCACATGTTAATTGTTTGATATAAATACAGTTTAGTAAAATTATAGTTAATATGTTTTTTGTTTTTTTTTAAATACCTTAATGTTATGACATCAGTAACTGAAAACCCCCAACAAGCCCTAAGCTAATAGAAAACAATACATTTATGATCATTCTAATTAAATCTTACATTTTAGACCATTTTAATTTAAATTAAAGACATTGTAGAGAAATCAAAAAGACTGTAAAACGGAATCCTTACTTAGGGACAGTGGTTCTGCTACCCAAAGAAAACTAAAATCCCCGGTCAAATGGTGTGTCAGCTGAATTATTCCTGCATGTAGGAGCACACACACAAACACATAAACACACTCTAGGGGCTTTTCTCACTTTTATTTATGGCTGAGAGGGAAAATGCTAGAACGTACATTCTACAGTTTGTTATCTAAATGGATCTAGATCCACTTCACATGTATTCATTCCTGAATTAATGCAAAGTGATCTCAGCAGAGGCTGTCGATGGTGGTAACATTTGTGTGTCTGCAACCTTTCAGGTTAAGATGAACCGCTGTTACATGTGCGTCGCTAGAGAACAAAGCAGAGCAACAATTCAGAGACTAAATATTCCCAATGCACTGTCTGAGCATTGAGAATATTTAACATTAGGAATATAAAAACACAAGACTCAGTCCCTGAAGCAGGGGAGACCCATCTGAAGCAATAAACTAAGACTGACCTCCATGCTTTGTCCCCATGAGACAGAGAAATGGTTGTAGCTGGCAGTACATCAACTTCAGGGGGAGGAGGATGCTCAAACCGTCACAGGTTTCTATTTAATCCCGTTTCCTTTAGGATGATAGCTGCTACACATTCATTGCCCGTCTGCACAGCAATAATACTCACCACACAAACACTTTGTTGCTCTCTTTCACCTTTTTAAAACAGTATTTCTCTGACTTTAACAAAGCGTTGTGCAGCCAGTAATGACTCAGATTAAAGTTAACTTTAGGAAGTGATTCTAAAATGATTTTTGACACCATGGTTGGCTCTGACTTCTCCATGTAGCAGGATTTTGTCCTTTAATTAGGTTCCAACCAGAAACTAGATTCCTTAAAGGTACATAAACTTCATCCATGCTGTTCCATCTCCACTCCCTGAATAAATCCAGCTTCAGAGCAACAGGTTTCGAAGCGACACTTGCAGCAGAAGCAGCAGTTCTCCCAGTTTTACCAAAACAGTCTAGTTTAAATGGTCTAACATGGCATTTAAAGACCCACTGCGAATAAGATTGTGTTTTGGGTTTTCTTGTAGCATTTTTCTAATGGTGGAAGACATGTATAATAAGAAAATTAAGATGAAAATTGTATCTATTTATTCTAATTATTGTGAATTGGGAGCAGCTGATGAATGTCCTTGGAAAAAGCTTGTAGGTGTGACGTTGAAACTACTACGGCAAGCTACAAGCTCCATACTCCGCTCCATTCTAATGCACCCTCTTACAGACAAATAGGTCCACGTGCGTCTTTGTTTTCCTCGTCTGAGCTGGTATCTGGCAGCATCTGGCCACTGTACAGCTGGATAGCTCCAATATTACTCCATTATTGCTCACCATTTTTGTTGCACCGCGGTTGTAAGGTTGGTGGTGTGATGGGCTGTAAGCTAGCAGGACAACATGTATGGATGATGGGGAGGGAGCAGGCTTACTCCACTCCAACGGTCCTTCCCACAACTCCAAGTTTTTTTTTAATTATGCCTAAAAACAGCAGAATTAAAAGACCACTTGGAACGCTTTAAGCATAAATCAAGAGATGATCAAAGTGGGACTTTAAGGAGTTGTGCAAAAAAAAAAAGGAATGCTAAGTCAACTTTCCTTGAATAAACTTTTTTATACAGTTAAAATGGCTGAGCATTTTGCATCTGAAGAACAACAAAAAGATTCAAGTGAAAATGCAATAAAAGCAAAAAGTAATGAAGCCACTTGCATGAGGGAAAACATTTTTCAATAAAAATGTTTTTAGGTCGATATGCAGTGACTCAATTTTAAGATTAATTCAGAATAAAAATAGGCACAAAATAACACTTTTCTTTTTTACTGTGGAATCTACAAGTCCTTGGAGTAAAACACAGGGAAAACACGAAGGCTAAGATTTAATCCCTGCACATCGTATGTCGCTAATTTGCAACACACCAAGACTCCTCCTAATTTAGCACCGCCTTAACAGAAAAAACACAAAACAATATTTTTCACATATTTGGAAGTTAATTCAGGGATGAAGGGGTTAAAAGCAAATAGAGGGCAGACCAGTCTGATGCCTGATAACCATCACACAGAACTGCCACATCTTCACAATGGCCTTCCTGACTCCGACATAAATACTTTAATGTTTATTATTCTTCACATGGACAGCGGTACCTGAAGCGTAATCAAGTATGTCCATAGAGTGTAATGGCATATTAAAACAAGTAACTTGTGCAGCAAGAAAGTGCTGTGTTCAAACTGAAGTGAAATGAAAGTAGATAAGAGTGTGGAGTCCTGCTTTCCATGTTCTCAGAACTGGAATGTTAATCTTTGCGTCTGTGATTGTAGACCTTCATTAAGTGCACTGCAGCAGATTTATGAAGTGTTCTGTGCAGAAGTCGTTTAGAGTAGCTGTTGCTGCAGACCTGAGCATGATGTATATACTCCACTTGGCTGCAACGCTGCATCTGAAAGAGTTGCTGTCGAATTTTTGACGCTGGATAGAGCGTTTCACTTCATGCTACAACTCTATCCTGCTGTAATTATTATCTTGCAGAACTTCACTTCAGCAGGCTTTCTGCTATCGTCGCGCTTTGTTATGCTGTGAAACATGTGAAAACTTGATTTGTGAGGCAGCAATCGATGCTTTACTGCTTTGTAAAAAAAAGTGCATTCACATCACGCACAGAGGTTAAAGTTTTCAGCCCAGAATTTTCATCTCTCTCCCACATGTAATGAATTGTAAAGATCATTTCATGCTAATTGCTTTTTAGAATGATAATATGCAATAAACTGCACAGAGGTGTTGGCCGTCTGCAGGGAAATAAGTCAGTCTGCTCAGCTTCGCACCAGAAAGAAAGGGAGAAAATTAATATTTTCCCTGGGAGACGCTAAAACTTACATCGACAAAGGGCCGCTCCATAACTTTCATAAGCTGATCAGATGTTTTCAGGTATGCGCTTTCAGACTGCTTTAACCAACGTTACTTTGAGATTCAGCCCACCTGAAGTCTGGCTGCATTTTAATCCAGTTTCCATCCATATTTCACCTGCCTGCAGTCCATCGACCTTCAGCTTTAGGAGTAGTGGATGTCTGTTGGCCAAGGATGTGGACGTGCAACTGGAGCGTCAGTAGTTCAAGGATTGAACCTGAGTGGGGCAGATACCTGATAGAATTTGATCCAGCCCAACCCAAAGCTCTCGCTGCGGAGGTGCTCAGCCACAGGCTGATCAAGGGTTAAGACGGTAAAAAATGAAATAAAATAAAGAAATGAGAGTTCACTTTTGTACATAAAAAAAATGTCTTTCTACTCTACTCTTCTTACTTCTCACATTTTTATGACTTGCTGAAAAAACAACAAACTTTTTTAGACTTTTAGACTGTACCATAACTCAAAAAATTGTCAGTCTCACAAAAATCTACCATATTCTATTATATTTCCATTAATGGTCAATTGATCTGTGTGACTATCAGTTTTTGTGGAAACTCCCCAAATAAAGTAGAAAAGGAAAAAGGAAAAAAGTAAGACTGAGCAAATGGAAAATTGAAATTGTTGGGCTCTCTCCATGTCTCAATCACAATCATGATGCCAGAATTCAGGAGTCTGTGGAACATCTTTTAATTAGATGCAATTGTTTTGATTAAATGGAACAATTTTGATGTTATAAACTGGGAAAAATTTGAAATATCCAGACCCACAAAACAATTCATGAGCAAGTTTCAAAGTTCAGACTTTCAAAGTTAAAAAGGAAGAGAGATGGAGATGAAGAACAAGAAAACCAATCAAATGTTTAAAAATCTTGACAGATCCTTTTAACATACAGGTGTGAACTCAGGCTACTGAGGTTCATTCCATCAGTCCAACAAAATATGATCAAGTCCAAAACACATTTAAATTTCCAATAAGAATGTAAATTTTCATGTAAACAGGCAGAGTAAACTCAGGCACATGGATTGTGCACATACAGCTCTGTTCTGTTCCTGTGTGTAAGCCTGAGACATAGGGTGCTTCCTCAACTCTCTTTGAGAAGCATCATTAAACCTAAACTTGCAATCCAAATGACATTGCTACAGGAGTTCTCTAGTATCTCTGGGCCTGCAACAGGAAAAAATAAATGACAGCATAATAAAATCCACTTTTATCAATTGTTCAATCCCCAAAACGGAATATCATCACCGATTCAGCATACTTGCTGTCAGATCAGACCAGATGGGTTTTCTGCATCTCTAGTGTTTGTATTTCTACATTATCCTGCCTCCCATCTCTTTTCTGCACCAACAGGAGCTCGGCTGGCAGAAGCTATGTCTTACAGCTCCACTCTCTGAAAAAGAAAATACTTGATTTCATCTTATACTTTTACATTGAAATGTGAAAGAATTTCTGATATGAGAACATTTATAGTTGAAAAACAGGAATTCAAAAAGCAACCGCTTTCATATGTGCAGCACATTCCCATGGAATGAAGCAGCGTAATGAGAGGAAGGATTAGAAGTCCAAGAATGTCCTCCTAAATTCAGCTGGGGGCGGTTCTGGCAGCATGTGGTGAAACCTCTCAGGCTGTCGGCAGCTGAACGGGCACAGCTGGGAAGTGGTGTCTACGGTCTCAGGGGGCAGTTGCTGCAGCAGTCTACCTGCCCCCTCCAAACAGTTTCAGACCCCCATCTCCATCTGTACCTACTTCCACAAAAATCAACCTCTGGTTCTTGCAAAATATTGCTAAGATAAAATGCGTTTGTGAATGCACATACTCGGCCTTCATTGTCAATTGGGTTTACAAAGGCTCGATCTCCCAGGACACGTCCTTTTTTGAAATGTAAAAAATACTTTAAACATCCTGGAAGATGTGCAGATATGAAGCATGAATTTTGTGCTGCGAAAGACTCAGAAAAAATAACCAAAAAGGAGATTTTAGTCACGACTTGGTCAGCAATGAATACATTTTGTGTTTACAGGTATGTTGGTGGGTGGCAGGTCGGAACAAACACTTAACACACAAGGGTAAGTGAGGGTGAAGTAGGTAAGACGCAGGCACATTGTACAAATTTTTCTTTTTTTTTTAACTCCCCAAATCTTGCACACCAGGGCTGTACAAGGGATAAGTGCGTAATCCTTAAATACAGCATGAATGTTAGAAATTAGGAAATTAGACAATCAGCGCATAGTTTGTGTGGAGATCCTGTGGCCACTTTTAATTTTTTATTTATTTAACCTTTATTTAACCAGGAAAGTCCCATTGAGATTAAAAAACCTCTTTTCCAAGGGGGTCCTGGCCAAGAGGCAGCACATTTCAATACAAAAAATACATAAAAGCAAGCATTATTAAAACCACTTACGTCATAAAAAGCAGTTGCACATTATTGTTTCAGTCTCTGATGCTTTGAGCTTGTTCTCAAAAACATTTAAAGATACCAGTTCAGTTAGTTCCACTTATGCCTTTGTCACATTCACCCGGAAGAATCAACCCCTGTACGGGTCCTGCAGGTTCTTGGATTGTCCGGGCCAGTAGAAGGTCACAGACAGGAGGGGCTGCACCTTAAGGTGCAAGTGTTGCTAGCATGTTCTCTTGGAGTTTGCCACCTTAAGGGACATCATGAAAATGAAACGGATAATGTTGGTAACACACACTTATGACGTACGGGTGACGCTGTACCAGCACACCAGCTCCTTACTGTGCAAATGTTGCATGCACGGGGTGTGGCCATGAAACAGAAATACCTATAGAATGCCACACAAACTACGGTCTGATTTTCAAGTTTCCTTATTTCTACCAGCCAGACTGCATGTAAGGAGTGCGCACCTTTCCCTTCAACAGCAACAATGGGCTTCACATGCATTGTCCGGGGTTTGGAGGATGTTGAAAAGATGAAAAATCTGTATGTGTTTTTGTGTGTCAACTTCGCTGTACGGATCCATGTGACTAAAGTTTTAAGCAGAGGGCTGCCCTTCAATAATACCGTTTGGAAATTACTTCTTGTGGTAAAAGTAACTTAAAACCTCACTGGCTGACACAAGCTATGTGACACAGTTTCAACCTTTTTTTGTAATTATTTTATTCTTTTTATGTTGATTACAACAACAAAACCTGCAGCCTTCAATAGAGCCCTCCAGTCTGCAGGTTGTTATTGTCCTACCAGACTTAGAAGCACCCAATAATTTTTTATTGAAACATTGAGTTTGTTTGGAGCTGCTGCTGTTTAATCAAATCTACTTCACATAAACATTGTCTAAAAGTAAAGTTATACTCCCCCCCTCACTCTCTTGGTAAAAACTGTGATGGAGTTTTGCTTTTGTTTTGCTTTTTTCTTTAAAAACTCAAAGTTGTGCATCTCCTATTCTACTTCACATGAAAGATGTGACGCTTCTAAAGAAACATCACAGACGGTTTGCAGCAACAACAGCAGCAACAACAGCAGGACAATGTTTTGGAATTGATTTGGGGTTTTTTGTGTTACAGGGGGTGTCGACGGGTTTTTATCTAATGTTATGTGATTGATTGATTTCTTCTCCTCAGTCTTGGAGGGGCTTTTTTTTCTAAAAGCTTGATGCTGATCATGTTGCTCTTTGAAGACGAAGTTTCCCCGGAGGTGCAGATGATGTGAGGGGAGGAGACGGGAAGGGTGTTGGTGGTGTTGTCATTGTTTTTCACGCGGTAGGGATGAGATGGGAATATGTTTTTGTGTAGTTTCAGGGAATCAGAGTTTTGTTTGTGCTCAGAGGCATATCAAGGCTCTGTTGGAGCTTATGGTTGTCTCTTTATAATTACTTCTTGTCAGTGACCCCCCCACCCACACACACACACACACACACACACAAACAACAACACAGCACAAAAGTCTCAGCTTCATTTTTTTATTGAAATGTTTTATTTCCTTTTATGGAAAATAAACAGTCTTTCCCTCCCGGGCAGATGCTAGCAGAGAGTTCAGCTCAGTTGCCCAAATTTGAGGGAGTGGGGCTTTAAAATCCTGTTGGTTAGAGTTGGACAGAGAATTATAAGTGTGTCCTTAGGTTTAAGTACTATTACTATGCCACGGTATAACTCAAATGTAAAACATAAGCACTGGGAGTTAAAAAGCAATCAAGTAAAAATGAAATTCTATTAATCTAGTCAAATCTTTATGCTACATAATCTTTATAACTACAAGTATATATTTTTACTATAACTTTATGGCATAAATGTACATGCTACCTAATTTTTTTGTACTTTTCCACAACAATCATATTCTTCACACTCACAAAAAAATACAGTTGTTATGTTAGGATGTGAGATCATTTGGAAATTCTGCATCATCGAATACTTATAAGGATTTAATTAAAAAAAATGGATGGCTAGTACTTTAGTGGTAATTGTAGTTAGCAACACTTTATTGCAGTAAATAATCCCTTTGCACTCCTATGTAGTAAAAAAGGTTTCAATGACTCAATAATCAGACATTCTATAGCATGAAAATGTTATTTTGAAAGTGGTAATATTAGTGATAATATTACCTTTTCACTCTATTTTTGACCATGTTCAACCATTTTCTCATAGCTGGCCACAAAAAGACACAAGCATACACACTTCACTTCCACGCTCATCTTTTCAAGAAGTTAAATAAATTATAAACTTAGATTTTAAGGATGTCAGTTTCCCTGAAAATTCTAATACAGACATATTATCACTTTAGAAAATAATCATTGTTCAAGAGGCTTTGAATCTGTTAAAGAAATAACCTTTGTGAAGACAGGTGAATTAAAACTTGTGTTTTTATCTTCAGCTGGACAGAAAAGGAACCATGATTTATTGGACAGTTTTCTGCAATGCAATTCTCTTCAGTGCAGCCTACAAATATTTATGTGTGACAGCTTCCCACTTCATCTTTGACACTGCAGCTAATAAAAGAGTCAAAACACTAACGCCCCTTCTTCTGAATTCATGACAGCTGCAAAGTTATGTTGCATCTTTCATGTTTCTTTGGGAGCTAAAAAGAAAGTTTGGAGGACACTGCTTTTTAATTCCTATGGAGGGACTGTCCATTTTATGTCTCTATTGAAACTATAACCTGCATTATTTGTATGTTTGTATGTTCTTCATAAATGCTTGAGTTTGCTGTGAGTGCTCCATTTCCTTTTATTTCATTGGCTATACGTTACACAGTGATTGGCAGGAAATGCTGTTGAGGGACTGGCCGGATTACATCTATGACTGAGCTGACATTTTTCCTCCAGAAGCCCTCAAACCCAGAGGCTGTTTATGGCATTACACCAATGTCCTGACCTATGTGAGCATTTTAGCTCAGTTTCCCAGAATTCCAAATCATTTTCTGTCATTGATCCTGTTTATGCACCATTCTATGAGCCTGCTCATTTGGAACGCCAGCTTGTTTGCTTTTGAGCTTAAAGTTAAGATCTGGACCTTTGTCGGATTTTCAGGGCTACTGGATCTGAGTGAAGGATCAGTCTAACAGGAAATGTTGTGTAGGACTCAAAATGCAGGAGACCAGGCATGGTGGCAGAAACGGAAAAATGTAATAAATAAACGGAAACATGACATAAACTAGAGAGAAGCAAAAAGGTGACAAAGCAGAGCAGATGACGTGACAATAACAAACTGAAGTCTGAGGACAATTAAGAGAAATGAAAAAGATAACTGACATGAATCTGACATAATTGATAACTCAATCATGACTTCAAAACATCACTAAAAACCCACACTGCATAATACTCAAACAGTCTCTTTGTCTTCATCTTCAGCTCTTCTGGGCTGTTTTAGGCTGACACATTAAAGCTCCTGAAACGTCTCTACATCCTAACTCACAAGGTCAACTAGTCCACACTTAAGTTTGTTAAAGGAAAAGCAACACTTCTAAATCATATAGTTTCTGAAGAACGGTGTACATTTTCTCAAAAAAAAAATGTCCAAATCATTACAAAGGGCCACCTGCTTGGCAGTAGGTTGTGATAAATTTACTCCTGGAGGGATATGTGGCCAAAAGGTGAACAACAACGATCATATCTGTCCACTAACCATTTTCCTTCTGTGGAGGAATCTGTCAGATAATGGTATTTTGGCTGTCTTAAGTTTGTCTTATGTCCTCCACAGAAGCTGCAACAGGTGGCTGAATTAATCACCTGTTTTAACTCATCACTTAAAAAAAATCTAATAGCAAACATTATTCCGTTTGTGTAAAGCAGTCGTTGGTTAATATTCAAATAGTGAACCGACTGGCAGTAAACAGTAGTTGGGATGTGTTTGGCAGATCTGAGCTGATCAGTGCTTCACAGTAACCACACACCAGCAGCTCTTGGCTCGTTCCAGTGCTAACTGTAGTGAGCTGTGACACTTGTCTGGACTCATTCTCCCAGCAAGAGAGGGAGCCTGCAGAGGGGACTAAAGAGCCCAGAATAATGACAGCAATTAGCAAAGCTCACTTAAACAAACAGGAGTGATCTGATCGGCGCTGGCGAGCTAGAGATGCTGATTAATCCTGTATTAACGAGGCAGACAGACAGGAGCTGCAGCATCCACAATCCAAACTGAAGGCACCATGTTTACATAAGGATGATGATGATGAAGAAGAGGAAGTTTCATCTAAAGGATTGACTCACCTCCTCCTGAGTGACGTCATGATTGGAGTGTCCTCGAAGACAACGCCAAAGTCAAGCTGTCATGTGCATCAAGGTGATGTTTACTAATTCCCAGATTCTCTCGAGCCTCTCTCCCTGAACTGCAAAGTGCTGACATGACTTTACTTCTGGTGACCTCATTATAGCTAATACTGCTGCCAGAAAATTAATACTCCTTGGTGTCCATGTGGTCACACACCCATAAATCAGGACTCCTCTGTTGTAATGCTCCTCTCAGCAGAGATCCATTTTCTCTCTTCTTCTCTAATTGCTGTCCTCATAGTTCTGCTCTTTTTCTTGCTGATGCTGATGGCTGTAATCACTGTCCGGTCCAAAGTGACTGCTCTGCTGCGTTTTTTTTATCCTGAAGACCATTTCCATGTCTGTTCCTGGTATAGATGTTTTCTCTGCTTCATGCAGGAGCTTTTAGGAGCCTCGTTATCCCAAGGACAACCTTGACCCTCATCAGTGTGGAGGTGTGAGGAAGATTGGAAGTTAGACTTAGAATATCAAAGAAATGCACATTTTGCAAACAGAAAATGTTTTTCTGCACCTGTACGAAGGAAAAGGGTTCTTTTGGGTTTCTTTTTGTGTGTGGGGGGGGTTGAATGGGATGGGTCAGCAGTAATAGGCTTATTATTTTAGTCAAGATGTTGCCTTCATTTTTTGAGGGCAAAAGAGTCAGTTTTCTGTGAAAGTCCTCTGGGTTTGAAGGGGTATAAAAGATCATTTGAAGACATTTTATTTATTTGATTAGATTTTTTTTAATTCCCTTTTAGTAATTTCAATATATTTATTTCTCTCCATTTTTATTTGTATGTATTTTATTTCTTTTTACATTTTGCTTTAACTCAGACTGATGCGCAGGAAATCAGGGTTTGCCTTCCAGGGTGTGCAGTGAGATAAAAATCCAGTGTGGGTCCTTTGTGCTGCTGCCTATCTGCGTCTCCCTGTTTCTTGAAAATAACGGGGTTGTACCATGAAGGACATCCTGTGTAAAAACTCTTTGCCAAACCACCTATGTGAATCAGTGACAGTGGATACACTGTGGCGAACCCTGATGGGATGTGCCAAAAGGTAAACAACAACATATTGTTTTAACTCCAGTGTTTTCCTCGGAGGGATCCTGCACATCAGTGATTGAGCCTTCTCAGAGAGGAAGGTGGTGGTGCTGGGTGCTCAGCTAGTAAAAGATAAATGGTGTATACTTATCTGGTGCTTTTCTACCTTCTTAGAAGGCCTGCAGTGGTTTACAGTCACAGTCCCATTCACCTATGCACACACACATTCACACACTGATGGAGGCTCCATTGATGCCAACCTTTAACCTCCAGGAGCAACATGGGGTTCAGTGTCTCACCTAATGGCACTTTGACACAAAGAATTCATCTGATAAGAGGTTGACCGCTATACCTCTGCACCAGTAGGTAAATCTGGAATAGTATCAGTGCACATCTGCTGCGCACAAAAAGAGGTCAATCAACCGAGGGACTGAGAGACTATTTATTAATAATCTTCAATTAAAAGAAACTTGAAGCTGTAAGAAGTGCAAAGTTTGAATAGCTCAGTCCAATGTTCTCCTTTACACCTTCAAGTACTCAAAGTGAATGTTCACATACACAGATAGGACTACCTGGTCTGAGTCATGGCAGATGCTTTGAATTATTTGAAAACATGATCAGAGAAGCTCTGAGACTGGGCTCGTTGTCTTCTCAGTCTGGACTGCAGAGATGTATTTGCTCCGATCAGACTCCGTCATTGAAAACTGTTCTGTAGGTTTTTGTTTAGTAGTATCTCATTTTTAGAAACCATTTCAGATGCAATAAAGCGCCATCTGATCTCTGGATGTTTATCAGGTTTATTTGATGTTTACCTGATCTGCTTCTCAGGAGCTGTCACTAACTCCTGTCATTGTTCTGTCTTCAGAAAGTATCACATTTATCCTTATTTGATCTAATCACAGCAACCAGGCACTAACGGATATTTATAGCATCAGATCAGGGACTGAATTAATGTTTTACACAATTTTACATGAATGACTTGAAAGTAAAATAGCTCCAACTTAAATCTCAAATATCTGGTGTAAATGTTTTGTTTAACATCCTCTCTCTTGTATATCATGTTCGACAATTGCCAAAAAGGCTTGACTTATTTTTGCCCCTTTTCCCTTTGCTGCTTCTGTTCTCATGTCTTTGCAGAAATGGTATCATTTACATAAAGGCACTCAACTCCTGGCAGTCTGTGCCACCACAGAGTTCAGTTGTCTTGCAGCGCTGAAGCCGATTGCTGAACATGGGGAATAATTCTCCAAAGTCGAGATGCCAATTACACAACACCCCACATCATGTGTCAGTGGCAACAAAAGTACTTAAAGTCCAGCTCCAATCATCTTTCATCTATTGTAAAACCATTCTCAATGATCTTTTAATTATGATTATGCCATATTTAGCCCAAATTAACAAACCTTTGACATCTTCAAGAACATAATTTCTGGTGGTATAGGAGTTCATTAGAAATTTAAAAACCGAGTTGTGGGTGAGACTGTTTGTGGGGAGGAACCCTGCACCCATTTCGCATCAGTCATATGTTTACAATTCCACTAGCTTGCAGCTCCTCACAGCCCAAACCTCATTTTACCAAGTTGCAGCAAAAATAGTGAGCAATATTGGAGCTATCCAGCCATACAGTTTTGATACAGATGTCAGCTCAGATGAGGAAAATAAAGACATACATGGATCTAGTCGTCTACATCAGAATGGTGCAGAGCAGAGAGCTTGTGGCCTGCCAATTGTTGATTTTATGTCAAAACTACAAGCTTTTTTTTAACAGCATTTTTTTTTACTCCTGATTAACAAGGATTTGAATAAAGAAATACTCAAAGTGTGATTTTGAGCTTAATTCTCTTTAAATGTCCTCCATCATCACAAAAATGCCCAAGAACATGTTAAAAACCCCAAAACACAATTTTCATCAAAGTGGTTCTTTAAAGACAATAAAAAACATTGAAATCAGCAAGATTTGGGCGGCAGTGGCTCAGAGGGTTGAGCAGGTCGTCCAATGATCGAAGGGTCAGCCGTTCGATCCCTGCTCCCCCCAGCCAACTGCCGTTGTGTCCTTGGGCAAGACACTTCACCCTCCTTGCCTCCAGTGTGGCTCCACTGGTGTGTGAATGTGCATGAATGATCCCGGTGATGGTCAGAGGGGCCGTAGGCGCGAACTGGCAGCCACACCTCCGTCAGTCTGCCCCAGGGCAGCTGTGGCTACATCTGTAGCTTACCATCACCAAGTATGAATGTGAAGTGGATGAATAATGGACACACTGTAAGCGCTTTGAGCGTCTGGAAAGCGCAGATAAATCTAATCTATTATTATTATCCTTTTTTTGTATATTTTTTAACACGGCTTCTTTATGAATGGAAAATCAGTGAAAAAAGGGCTTCAACCCTCTGTGTGAGAGGGGAAAACAATATTTTGGCTAAAGCCTCAGTTCTTGTGCTCAGTAAGTGCTGGACGGAGAGGAGTCTGACTAGTGGAACAAATGTGTTCATCAGTGCTGATCAGTTTGTGTTCACTATGTGGCACTAACTATTTTGTGGGACCCTTAGCCTTTAATTCAGAACATACTTAATTTGACATCCTTTCTGAAAAGTGTCTGCAACATCTGAACATTCATTCTCATCCAGAATTGCATTGGTTTTCTACTAAGCTAATCTATTAAGGATGAGGGAGTCTTCTCCAGCACACTCCAAAGATTCCTAGGATGATGCTTTAGCCCCAAGAGGGATCAATCTCTTTGTCAGAAGGATGTGTCCTGGTCTACTCATAAACAGGTTAAGCCCACAAATCCTGAAAGTGTCATTATGGAATTTTCTTATGTCTTCTGGGACGCAGGATGCAGGATGATCATTTATATGTTCAGGTAGTCCACTTATCCATCTTTTTGGACTCTAATTCTACTGAACTTTTACCTAATTAACTGCAGCACCCCTGGATCAAAGCCCTACCACTGATATTACTTTACAATTCGATTACTGTGCCATCTTTACGGGGAAGTGTGTAAAATTTTATGATTTAACAAATTAGTTCTTTCTCGATGGATTTTTCCCGATAAAGAAATAAAAAATAAATAAATAAACAAAGCCAAAGTATTTAAACCGTCCAGGCAACCAAGCCAGCGAGCAACCAGTCAACCAACCAGCCAACCAGACAGTCACTCAGTGAGTCAATCAACCGATCTGTCAATCCACTTTATTTGTCCTCTGGGGGCAATTTTAAAATCGAAGAGCATAAAAACAGTCCAAGACAGCATACAACATTCACAAACAAACATAAGATAAAAAATAAATAAACTAAACTCTTCCAAAAAGACAAATTAAAGTCAAGTCAATTCAGAAATGCCTCATTCCTCCCAAAGAGAAAGTAAATAAAGGTTTGTAGACAATGAACAAATGGTACATGAATACATTTTCAAAAAGTGTTTTTATAAATAACAATAATATAATACTTTAATGCGTCAAAACGTTTTGTTTGCTTAAATTACAAACAATATTTGAGACTGTAATTTTGATTAACGAAGCATTTATATCAATCATCCGACCCTATTTTGGTTGTTTGCAGTTAATAAAATGACTGAGAGCATGTTTGAATCCTAAAAAGGAATTGTTTTGTTTATATGTTACTTTCTCAATAGCCACGGTTACATGGGCAAAATATCTTGATGGGATCAATGGTCAGGTTAAAATTCAACTGTGCACATGGGCACAGAAAACCTTTTTCCGATTAGAACAAACATTCATATGGGTCTCACCTTCGGTCAGAATGAATCGTTTGGGCTTGCGCAGTAGTGGTAAAAAAAATCCCAGAAGAGGAAATAGGTCCCGTTGTAAACAAACCGCTGCCACAAACATTTTATGCAGCAGCTCTGTAATATACGAGATGATCTTCCAAATGTGTTTTTATTAATGTTATGAATATTATGAAGCGCCTTTTTGCTCATCGTTTTATTTAATCCATGTGGTCAGAGCTTTTTTTGTGGAAGAACAGAGCTGGAGAAGGGTTAGCACAGGCTAACATGGGCTAATAACTACATTAGCCTTGATGGACACAAAATCCAGGACCGTGTGGGAAATTCTGCAATCTGCAGCTTGGCTGCACGTAAATGTGTGGGAATAACATTAGTCTTTATTTTGTCAGGACACAACTGGAAACACAAATCCACGTGATTGTTTGAACAGTTTCTAAGGACTGAGCGACATTTCTGCTTTGAAAAGTTCACACACCGCTCCAAAGCCGCTGTGTGAGCTGGCGGTCCAAGCTCTGCTCGGAGTCCTGCAGCCGCTAACGAGAGTTGAGCGGCGCTTTTCACGGGGCCTTCGCAGAGCAGCTGGTCGGTCCTGTTTGAGATCCAAAGCTTTCTCTCAGCGAAACACCGTCTATGCGTGACGTAAACCAGAGCAGTAGTGACACACGATCAGAATGCACCGTTTACATGACCAACGATCGGATAAACGATCGGTATAACCCACCTATCTCGATCGGAAAGAAAATTTGATCCGAACGAGTCTGATCGGGGCAGACTATTCCGAATGGCGCGTTGACATGACGCATTTTCTTTCTGATCACTTTTGCCCATGTAAACGCGGCTATTGAGATCTTTGAACTTTAGTGTCTTCATCTGTTCAGGAGATGTACACGTTGTATGTTGTGTGGGGTTCAGGAGGTAACTCTGAATTTATCTGGGGTCGTTACTGCTTCTTGGACAGGTCCCAGCCAGTCTGGACTGAAGCAAGCATCAGATTTATGGTTGATGACAGAGCCTTGTGTAAATGCGTTCAGAGCTTAGATTTGCTGTGTGAGCATCATGGCAGCACACAGAGTAAACACCTGGCTTTCATGTCTGTGATCTTCATCTGAACCTATGACCTCCCTCTGTTTTTTTGTAATATCCTCTGGCTTTTTGCGAAACGCTGCCGAGTCCAGCCCCCCCACCCCACCCCCCATGACCACAACACATTCACCTTCTGCAATTTAGAGGCTGCTTGATCATCTGCTACAGGGTATTGATTTCTATTTCCCCAATCTTTAGAGGAGAAGGAGAAACCAGATTAAAAACACAATCAGTCTAAAGTGGAATCAGACTCCTGCAGAGGACACATACTATGTGCGTTTGTGTGTGCATGTGTGTGTGCCTCAGTGAGGGATGAAGGCATATCTAAGGGACAAGTCTGTGCACAACAGCAGTTTCAATGACAAGTATTCCACATAATTCTGATCAATAGCATGCTCCTCTGTTTGAACATTGCAAACACGGCTGTCAGATCTAACAAATCCTAAAGCAAAGAGAAGTCCTGGTCAGCAGTCTTCAGCAGGTCATCTGTAAACTTGACCTTGACCTCTGCAGTCTAAACAAACCTATAGATGACACTCAAGTTGACCATACACACCTTTTCCACCGCTGCAAAAACTTTCTGTCTTGCAAGAAAAATAATCTTATCAATCATTTTTTAATTTTTTACATTTTTCAAACCCCATTGACAGATTTTTGCTTATTTAAAGAAAACCTGCCAATTTGTTTTACTTGACCTGTTTTTGCAGTAGATACACTTTGATTCAAAACTTGATAAAAATGAGTTTACAATTTTCAAGATTTAAAGGATCAGACTGGAAGTTGTTTTATGTGAACTATTTGTAGAGCAGAGGGAGTATGGCCTGATCAAAGCAAGGAATGTACAGTTTTGGTTATTGGTTATTAGGGGGAACCCAAGGCACAGGTTGAGATGCACATCTTATGGACAATCCACTCCACCTCCCTCACAACAGAATCCTCTGCATTCTGAATCTAGCATTCTCTCTGCTCAGAGGCGTAGAAAGGCATAGGGCAAAGGAAGAGTGAATAGCATTCTGAACTGTAATTATATTAGGATGACAATAGGCTGGAAAAGTGTGGCTGTATGATGTCAAACGATGATGACTTGATTTTACCCGAGGAAGCACTGGACAGTTTTGACCTGGTTGAAGCTGCAACACTTGGTCGAGAGTGAGATTTTTAATTTTATGAACTCCTCTCTACAGATGGGTATTTTTCCTGCTGCCTTTAAAACGGCAGTGGTGAAACCGTTACTCGAGAAAACTAATTTAGACCCTTTAGTTTTTAATAACTACAGACCTGTGTCCAACTTGCCAACAGCCTTGTAAAAAATCGTTAATGATCTCAGGTGTGCCTTGGATTCAGGTCAGATCTCAGTACTAGTTCTGTTAGATCTAAGTGCAGCATTTGATACTGTTGATCACCTGACCCTTGTAAACAGACTGAAAAGTCTTGACCTTTCAGGGACTGTTCTCAAGTGGTTCGATTCTTATCTCATGGACAGAAACGTTATGGTAAGCATGGACACACACTTCTCTGGGGTCCATGAAATTAGTTATGGTGTGCCCCAAGGTTCCATCCTTGGCTCCTTGCTTTTTAACATTTACATGCTTCCACTAGGGAATGTCATCAGAAGCCACAACATCAGCTTTCATAGCTATGCTGATGATACACAGCTGTACATACACTGACCAAAAATACAAACGCAACACTTTTGTTATTGCTCCCTGTTATTGCTTTCTTGTGGCCAGTCTAAGGCACACCTGTGCAATAATCATGCTGTCTAATCAGCATCTTGATATGGCACACCTGTGAGGTGGGATGGATTGTCTTGGCAAAGGAGAAGTGCTCACTATCACAGATTTAGACAGATTTGTGAACAATATTTCAGAGAACTGGTTATTTTGAGTTCATACCATGAAAAATGGGAGCAGTAACAAAAGTGTTGCGTTCATATTTTTGGTCAGTGTAGCTATGTCTCCTGATGACACAAGACCAATAGAAGCACTTTTTAACTGTATTTTAGGTGTAAAATTATGGATGGCAAATTATTTTCTGCAGCTTAACCAGGAAAAAACTGACATTTTAGGTATCGGTCCTTAAGCCAAGAGAAGAGAGAGAAACAGTTTCTGAAGCTACAGGAACTTTCATTAAACCATTCAGAAACAGTCAGAAACCTGGGCGTTATTTTTGACTCTAAGCCAACTTTTATCCTACATATAAAACAGGTGGTTAAAACTGGTTTTTATCATCTTAGAAATCTGGCTAGAGTCCGCCCACTACTCTCTCTTGCTAATATGGAGATGCTAATGCATGCTTTTATCATGAGTAAAATCGATTATTGTAACGCCCTGCTTTCTGGTCTTCCAAAATCCAACATTAGGAACCTTCAGCTTCTCTAAAATTCTGCTGCACGAGGTCTTACAAAGACCAGGAGGCGGGCTCATATCATCCCAATTTTAAAATCCCTGCATTGGCTCCCCATATGCTTCAGGATTGATTTTAAGATACTTTTAACTGTTTTTAAATGTCTTAACGGTGTTGCGCCTTCTTATTTATCAGATCTTTTAGTAAAGTATGAACCCTCGCGGACCCTGAGATCCTCTGGCTCTGGTCTGTTAACCATTCCAACTGTAAAAACCAAAACATACGGAGAAGCATCGTTTCAACACTACGGCCCCTGTTTATGGAACAGTCTGCCAGGGGACCTGAGAGCCGCAGAGAGCATTGACGTTTTTAAGAAAAGGCTAAAAAAAGGTCCATCTTTTTAACCTGGCTTTTAGCTAATTTTTACTACCACTATTTATTTATTGGTTTTTCATTTATTTATAATTATTTATCCATTTTATTTTTATTTATTTATTTATATTTATGTATGTATGTGACGGTGTGGCACCGTCAGATGTCGAGGGGGGGCCACACCAGGTTTTATTGTTTGTGTATTGATGTATTTTGTATTTTCTGATTGCTACCTGTGGTGCCACCTGGACGGGAATTGAGAGCAACGCCCCGTGGGCGTGGCGTCCCATTTAAGAGGGAGCACTGCAGGTGGTGACACGAGGGGAGTGACAGAGAGTGCTGAATGCTGCATGGCCCTGCGTGGTGCTCACCGGGTCTTTAATAAAAAGAGATCCTCCTCACCTTGGCTCCTCTGCATCCTTTCTCGGTGGAACCCCGTCACATATGGTGTCAGAAGTGGGATCGCAGAGGGGCCACAAAAAGGTGAGGGCGCAGCGGCGTGGTGGGGACGACGATTCCCCGGCAGCTCAACGCCTCCTCAGAGCAGTCCATCCTCTGAGGAAGAGGGGGTGGATCCGGGTCGCCTCGCCGGAGCGTCAGGCCTGGCCAGGGGCCCGGAAAGAAACACAACGGCGTCCAGATCGGCGTCCATGATGAGCGGCGGACCTCGCGGGCAGCAGGGGCGGACCGCCGGAGCACAGAGATGGCCGGAGACGGGACGGGCACACCGCCCGGTTCCACTGCCGCGGATGCGGGCGTTGGAGGCCTGCGCGGAGCTGGACAAGGGGCGGACCGACGTCTACCGGGCCGTCAGGGGAGTGCTCCGGGAGAGGCGTCACAACTCGCCTGTAACCTGCTGTCGGCGGCTCCGATCGGCTGAGGTGGCGTCCGGGAGGAGACCAGCGGGGGCGTGTGGCCGAAGGAAGGGCCTTAGCCGGGGCTGGGAACGACCGGAGCGGCGCACCGAGGAGCGGATCGGAGGGGTCGCCATCATGGAGCAGCCGCAGCCCGTGCATCCATCCGACGCGAGGACGTGGGTGGAGGAGCACCAGCCAAAGGACGGAGTCCCGCTGATGCCTGGCGGTGGGACTGCAGGGCCTCTACGTTGGACGAGGGGCGCCTGCAGAACTGTCGGGTGGAGATCGGCGTGGGGCTTGCGCGGCGGCGGAGGGCTGGACTGGATCGCCGCACACCGTCGATCTCTCAGAGGAGGGGGATGGTGTGACGGTGTGGCACCGTCAGATGTCGAGGGGGGGCCACACCAGGTTTTATTGTTTGTGCATTGATGTATTTTGTATTTTCTGATTGCTACCTGTGGTGCCACCTGGACGGGAATTGAGAGCAACGCCCCGTGGGCGTGGCGTCCCATTTAAGAGGGAGCACTGCAGGTGGTGACACGAGGGGAGTGACAGAGAGTGCTGAATGCTGCATGGCCCTGCGTGGTGCTCACCGGGTCTTTAATAAAAAGAGATCCTCCTCACCTTGGCTCCTCTGCATCCTTTCTCGGCGGAACCCCGTCACATATGGTGTCAGAAGTGGGATGGCAAGTCGTGGCAAGAAGGCAGCTCACCATCCCAGGCGTAGTGGTTTACGCTCACAGCCCCAAAGAAAACCAGACCTGGCCACAGGTGCGGAAGCCGAGTGGGACACAGAAATGACCTCGGAAGAGGAAGAAGAGAAACCCCACCCCGGCCTGGGACCATCAGTTGGAACAAATGACCTGGTGACCATGATGAGAACCTTCCTGGAGTCCCAGCAGCAGAGAGAGCAAGGTCTCATACAGGAGCTACAAAATCTTAGGGTGGCCCTCCAACCTTCAGCCCCAGCAGTAACAACACCAAGCATGCATTCAGCCAGCAGCCCAAGATTGGTGCTTCCAACACCCTCTGCTGGTCGTAGTGCTGGTAACCCCTCCACTTCCTCATCTGATGCTGAAATTGGGACTGACCAGCAGAGACCTGAGCCCAGGCCCAGGTACTACACGCAGCCAAAGATTCCTCCCTACCAGGAGGGAGAGGATATTGAAAACTATCTATTACGTTTCGAGCGGATGGCCAAGACTTGGAAATGGCCGGAGACTGAATGGGCATGCAGGCTGGTTCCTCTTCTCTCAGGAAAAGCCCTAGATGCATACACAGCCATGGATGAGGACAAAGCTGATTCCTACAAAGACCTGAAAGAAGCTTTGCTAACAAAGTTTGACATCTCTCCTGAGACCTATCGACAGAAGTTCCGCTGTGCATCTGTACCTCGTGGAGAAACCCCTCTGGAGACCTATCATCGGCTGAAGGGATTCTACCGGCGTTGGATTCAACTGGAGCGGCGGACCAAGGAGCAGGTTGGGGAGGCCATCATCCTGGAACAACTTCTCTACGTGCTTCCGCCGGAGGTGAGAACCTGGGTCAAGGAGCATGAACCGGGGGATGGAGCAGAGGCAGCAAAATTGGCTCTTCAGTACCTCAATGCTCGGAGAGGAGGACCTTCTACACGATCGACCATGGCAACTTGACCCATCAACGTAGCCCAACCCACCACAGACGTACGTTCCCCAGTGTTTCCGACACCGCAGCTTGGGACAGAGCGAGAAGCAGCGGTGAGACACCATCCAGGTATTTCCAGCTCAGTGACTGCACCGCCTGGAACTGGTAAGCCCCTGATTTGCTATTATTGTCAGCAAGCTGGACACAAGGCTTCAGTTTGTCCACTGAAAAAAGCAAAGGTCGCAGGGGCTTGCTATGTACCCAGAAATGAAGTGGAACCATCAGCAAATGACAATGTCAGGAAAAGAACTTATAAAACAGTGACTGTGAATGGGGTATCGGTATTGGCTTTAATTGACAGCGGTAGCTTTACCTCACTGATTAGCAAACGTTTGGTACCCATTGGTAGTCTGGACTATGGTCATCTTACCAATGTGGTGTGTGTTCATGGGGACAATCATGCTTATCCTCAAACTGAAATAACTGTGGACGTTGATGAACAGCCCTATCTTCTGACTGTTGGGGTGGTTGATAACCTGCCTGTAGACCTGCTTTTGGGTAGAGACATACCAGTGTTGGTACAGTTACTACAAGGGGAAAGTTCAGGGGATGCTAATCAGGGGCATCACCAGAACAGTGTATCATGCCCAGTAATTACCAGAGCCCAGGCAAAAATGGGGGTTCTGCCTCTACCAGACTTGGATGGAAGTTTATGCGAAGGGGGTGGGAAAGGGCCAAAAAAGTCTAGACGACAACGGCGCTTTGAAAAGCAACTGGGCATAACTGAACACAATGTACAAGGTTTGAATGCTGATAAAATGTGGGAAATACCTGAAAACTTAGCAGAGTTACAAAGACAGGATGACACATTGAAACAGTTGTTTAAAAAAGTGAAGAATATTGATGATGTAACCAGTATGGGGATGGATTGCTTTATTATTGAAAATGGGATGTTGTATATTTTGAATGACAACCAGAAACGTCTTGTAATCCCGGTAAACTGTAGACCTATCATCATGCATTTAGCACACACAGTTCCGTGGGCAGGACATCTTGGGCGCCACAAAACATACATGCGCGTTAGCTCCCGATTTTATTGGCCTGGTATGTACACAGACATTCAATCATACTGTATGACCTGTCCAACATGCCAGAAAACAGCAGCTCCTCGCCGATTGGATCGGGCCTGTCTTCAGCCGCTTCCAGTCATCTCCACACCCTTCCAGAGGATAGCGATGGACATTGTCGGGCCACTGGAGAAAAGCAGCCAGGGACATCAGTACATTTTGGTCGTTTGTGATTATGCTACTCGATACCCAGAAGCATTTCCCCTACGTACAATCACTTCATCAGCAATCATTCATGCACTAACTGAACTGTTTTCTAGAGTCGGGATCCCTGATGAGATACTGACTGACCAGGGAACCAACTTCTGTTCACGCTTGATGCAACAGTTCCACAGGCAGCTGGGAATCAAATCCCTCAGAACTACCCCATACCACCCAGAGACTGATGGACTGGTGGAAAGGTTTAACCAGACTTTAAAGCGGATGCTGCGAAAATTTGTGTCTGAGACTGGTAAGGACTGGCATCGCTGGCTACCTTTTCTACTCTTTGCTTACAGAGAGGTTCCTCAGGCATCTACAGGGTTCTCACCGTTTGAGCTGCTATACGGGAGGAATGTTCAAGGACCTCTGGATCTCCTCCGTAAAGCATGGGAAGGATCGACCAGCAACCAAAAAGAAACTGGTGTGGTGCAGTTCATCCTAGAGATGAGGGAGCGTCTAGCAAGATACCAAAAAGAGGCTGAAATGAGCCTAAAGGAGGCTCAAAGAGCACAGAAGACCTGGTACGACCAACAGGCACGTCACCGGGCCTTTAGACCAGGTCAGAAGGTTCTGTTACTCCTCCCTTCTTCAACCAGCAAGTTACTGTCCAAGTGGCAAGGGCCATACACCATCAGCCAGAAGATGGGGGCCAGTCACTTATGAAATTCATCATCCAGACAAGAGGAAACAGTACCAGACGTACCATGTCAACCTGTTGAAGGAGTGGAAAGAGCCACACCACAGCCCACCAGAACCGGTTGGTCTGGTAGTGAAAGAAGGTGAGACCGAAGAGGACACAAGTTGGCATAACTTCACCAGGATGACGACACCTGAGCTGTCTCATCTCACCACGACCCAAGAGACGCAGATACAGCAGGTGTTGCATGCGGTACCATCATTATTCAGAGGCAAGCCAGGCCGTACCAACCTCATAAAACACGTCATTCGATTGGAAGACAGCAGACCCATCCGTCAACGGCCATACCGTGTCCCGCAACAGTTTGTGGGAAGACTGGGTGAAGAAATCACTAACATGCAGGAGTTGGGAGTGATTGAACCATCAGACTCCGAGTGGTGCAGTCCCATGATCCTCCTCCTAAAGAAAGATGGTTCGCTTAGGCCCTGCATAGACTTCAGGAAGCTGAATGCAGTCTCTGAGTTTGATGCGTATCCTATGCCAAGGGTGGATGAATTGCTCGAAAGGATCGGAGCGGCCGGATACATCACCACCCTGGACCTCTGTAAGGGATACTGGCAGGTGCCTTTGGACCCAGCATCTCGACCCTACACCGCCTTTCGCACGCCTGCAGGTCTTTTCCAGTTTACGGTCATGCCATTTGGCCTCCATGGAGCACCAGCAACCTTCCAAAGGTTGATGGATAAAATCCTTCAGGGGTGTGAGAATTTCAGCGCAGCTTACCTTGATGATGTGGTTATTTTCAGTAACACTTGGGAAGACCACCTCCAGCATCTCAGGAGAGTCCTGGAAGCCATTCAGCAGGCCGGGCTGACCTTGAATAGTGAAAAATGTGAGTGGGCAAGAAAAGAGGCAAAATACTTAGGCTACCTTCTGGGACAGGGAGAGGTGCGGCCCCAAGTGGACAAAGTAAAGGCCATTCTCGACTGCCAACGTCCAAGGACCAAAAAAGAAGTGCGGTCCTTTTTGGGTTTGGCTGGGTGGTACCGTCGCTTTGTGCCACAGTTTGCAACCATTGCTGCTCCCCTCACGGCCCTCACAAGCAAAGCACAGAAAAACCCGGTACCATGGGATGATGAGTGTGAAAAGGCCTTCAGAGCCCTAAAAGAACAGCTATGCTCCTCTCCTGTTCTTCGCAGCCCTAATTTTGAAAATACGTTTCTCGTCCAGGTAAATGCTTCAGCTGTGGGAGTCGGAGCAGTCCTCGCTCAGGGAGAAGAAGGAGCTGAGCAGCCCATCCTATACCTCAGCAGAAAACTACTGCCCAGAGAAACGAGGTATTCTGCAGTGGAGAAGGAGGGGTTAGCCATCAAGTGGGCTTTGGAAAGCCTGCGCTATTATCTCCTTGGAAGAGATTTTGATTTGGAGACCGACCATCGTGCCCTCACCTGGATACAGTCAATGAAGAACCACAATAATCGACTGACCCGATGGTATCTTGCACTGCAACCATTCAAGTTTACCATCAGACATCGGCCTGGAAGGACCAACGTGGTGGCTGACTATCTCTCACGGTTGCCACACATTGTCAACCTGGAAGAGGAGGAGGGTGATGTGACGGATCGCCTATAGATGCAGTCACCTGCGCACACGCACCCACACACAAAGCATACACACGCTGTTTTTCCACACATATTAACCGCTCACCGCATTTTCAGACGCTGTGTCGCGAGGCAGGCGCTCCTTGGGTGGGTTGTGTTGAGGGTGCACACTCAATGCGCTTTACCGGGAGCCGTTAAGAACTGCGAGTTTCAAACGGAGGCGACACCTGATCAGCTGTGTTAAGACGCGACCGGGAGCAGTGGGCGGAAATGACGTCATCACACAAATGGGGGGAAAAACAAATTATTCCTGTAAATATATTATTTATTATTGCTTGTAGCATTTTGGGATGGAGGGATTTATTCCTAAATGGTTTGGAATTATTCTGGGTTTTTTTATTTTCTTGGTAATGGGTGGCAGAAACTGCCAGAATGACAAGCAAAGGACTAATCAGAGGAATATGCAGAATCCAGCCTAATGGGAGGGGCTTAGCGTATATAAGAGGGAGAGGTTAGTTGCCGCAGGCGGGCGATGGGGGTAGACATGGATGTGCTCCTCTCCTGTGTAATGGTTGAACGTATGTAAAATTCACTGTGGATTATTGCACTTGGGGAATTGTGGAGGAAAATAAAGCGATTGCAATTGGAACACGACTGCCTGGATCTGTGAAACACCCATCCTCTTCACAATGTATTTGTAGATTTTAATGTATTGCTTTAATTTTAATTTACATTATTTCACAGTTTTATTTTTTATAACTTTATCAATATGTTTACTTTTTTGTTCTCTTTTTAGTTTTTATTTATTTATTTTTATCCCCGTGCTTCCTCAGTTGGACCTCTCCCTCTGGGTCGGCTAATGTTCAGCCACTGCGGCTCTGGATGGGGACCTGCATCACCTCTTTGCTGTGGTGGAGCGGTCCCGCCTGTGATGCTGTATTTGGCTGTCTATGCAGCTGTTCACAGAGAGGGAGGTTCCAATTATCAGCGTTTCCAACATCTTGTTTTTGTGCTCAGCCTATTTCTATTTCTCATTGGGGGTGGGAGATGTGAAAGAAGTGGGGGGTTGTGTAGGGACCCTATTTTTTATGTTTTTTGTGCTTGTTTATTTTAATTTTCTTGCTTGTTTTTATATTATTTATTTTGTTCTTTTTTTTATGTAAAGCACTTTGTGTTATACTATTATATGAAAAAGGCTTTATAAATAAAGTTTGATTGATTGATTGATTGATTGAGATGTGGAGTATGACAATTAGAAATTGCCCACAAGGGGAGATTGAAGCCACAGCCCTCAAAACCAAGAACCTCCTCACAATGCATGATGGGTTCTATCCAAGTTGTTCACATTGCCCTTGGCAACACGCATTCAAGCAACCACTTTCAATGAAAAATCTATGTAAACGTGAGAAAGTATGGGTGTTGGCCTTCCACGTTCAAAGCTCTTGCGTTCATGCATCACTGCGCACATCTCTAAGACCAATTTGGGCTTCTGCATTCAAAACGTGTGCTGACCACGTGTTGCAAGTTAAACCAGGTCAAACGTTGACCAATCAGGGACTGGGATTTGGTACTGATAACTGGATGACGTCCCTTTAATACACAGAAGTTCCAACCGTTTAAAAATTGATCATGGTGGATAAATTAATAGTTGCTGTTTGCGTCCGGCTGGAATTCTATGACACCAAGTCTGTCATTTATCAGAATGGAGCTGTAAAAGAAAAAATCTGGAGTGAGATTTTGCAAGAGTTGCACCACTCTGACATTTTACACCAAGCCTCCTCCAACTGTAGGTGGCAGACATGGGCTAATATAGAGTGGTGATAGTCCAATGTGAACGCCATATGCTGAAAACGCGTTCAAGAATGCGTGTCAAATGCCCGGTGTGGAAGTAGCACAAGGCTGAAAAAAAGGAGGCAGAGGATGGGGATTACCTCTCAGCAATAGTGTGATGGGGCTCACTCAGTCAGCCCAACCTAGAGGACAAGAGAGAAAGGATGAACCATTATGGGAGGAAAGGCACCTGCATGGTTAATTTCACCAAAAGACATCGACATCAACCAACCCTACCAATGGCCAGAAACATGTGGACTGAAAGGCAGCAAAGAGGCACTGATGTCTGTACAAAAACAAACTCTGAGTGCATGATAAACACGTTTAGAAAATCTACAGACTGAGTGTAGCACATGTTTCTCAATGTCCTGATGAGGTACACCTTCAGACAGGACTTATGGTGAAGTCTGGTGAACAGAACTAGTTGATCAAATCCCATGAGGTGTCCTTATCCAGGTATTTTAGCATTTTCCTCTCACATTTCATAGCTGTCTTGTGTTTTTTAGTCATTTTCTGATATTTGTAGGGAATGTTCAAAACGGAATTGAGGTGCGCCAAGAAAATCCTGTCTGTTCGTCAGCCTGAAGGGCAGCTTCATGCAGGCTTCCTCAGAGGGCGCATTAGTGCTTCCTGCTGCATATTAATTCAGTGTGAAGACAAGCCACTGCTCCTCTGAGCCCCTCTCCCTCAGCCTGGGGGAGTGATACTGTCGGTCTGTGAGTGCTCTTTGAATGTGGATGTGTTGTTTCACAGCATCCTCCTCTGGTCTTGTCATTAACAGCTGTACTCTTTCAGTTACAGCAGATTTTCACGTGCGTGGAGTGTCGTCGTGCACGCATCTCTCTGAAAACACTGACAGGTTTCCATATGGCGGCACAGGTGTGGATGTGTGAGTGTGGGGGCGGGTATCTATCACTGCTTTGGCGCCTGCTTGTTGTGTTTGTCCCATTCTCGGCTTAGAGAATTGTGTGCTTAAAAGAAAAGAAATAAGTATACAGCAGCATAAAGCCCAGTTGGATTGGCTTTCTCTGTCTCCCCCCAACACACACAGAGCTCATAATGAAGGGTGAAATATGTGATTCAGATTTATTAATCTGAGAGTGGAGCTCCGTTCTCTTCTGGCTGTCAGCGGGCCTCTCTGCGCTGACACTGGGATGCATTCGTCTTGTCGGCTCTGACAGTCGGATTCTCCTGGCGCCCTGCTCACAGGGATTGCCCTGGGATTTTTCTGAGCTGGATAAAACACTCCGGCTAGGAACAGTCTCTTTATTAATGCAAATGAAGGCAAAAAAATTCCAGAGACAGCTTCTTGGCTCCAGACTCCTGGCTCCATCAGCTTGTTTCCTTCTTTTTCTGTTTGTTGTGGGATGGGGTGGGGGGTCAATAAAGCGCAGCCCAGTGTACTGTAAGGTATGTAGGAGCACCTGTCACACTGCAGCTGTGACTCTCAGTGTATGTGGGCTCCTATCTGGATTTTGGAGCTGGTCCCGCCTGATACCTGGTCCCCCCATCATTCATTTTTCAGATACATGTTTAACTTATCCAGTGCTGCATGTTCTCTTAGATTGGTAGTCTGTTTGGAAAAAGCCTGCAGCTGCATGAACTGTGACTGAAGCTGCTCAAACTTCTGGGATGCAGAAACAATGATTTAGTGATAGTACACCCTCCCTCATGAAAGCCAACATCTCTAGAAAGATTTCTGCTCCAAGTTCATCTTAGCTGAAGGGTGCTGTTGTAGTGTTTGACTGATCGTGACACAGGATGGAGCTGCTTCCTTTTGCAGTTTAAAATAGTGAATCTGCAGCTTCACTGACTCTACAGTAACGTACATGCAAACTGCATGCATGCATGCTGCAGTTACTTTCCCTGGTTAGGTGCCATCTCACCCCTTCAATCAACCACTGGTTGTGCACCAAGCAGAACTACTGTTTGGTTGCTAGCTCATGTCAGGATTGGACTGGTTGCAACCATATTTGAAAGCAAACATCAAAAAGTAGGGACAAAAAGCTCAAGAGCGACAGTATATGTGAGATACTTCAGCAATCACGCTAACAGGACTGCTACCTGTTGTTTTTGTTTACTATTAAAGGTCTTAACTGGTGTCCTCTGTGGATTAGCTAATTGATGGGTGAATGGTTGTGTCAGAATTCCTTCACTGTTATATTTAGTTCACCATATAGTGCGTTCGCCATTTTGTAGATCTGTCCAAATCTACAATTCTAAAATCCTGTGCCCTAGAAATCTCCCAGAAATCCCGCTGAAAAACCTTTGTACCTTTGTTAACCTTTGTAAATGCGCTCTAGATTGGCAAATATAAACCACAATGCATTGCGTTTGATTGCTTTGTTTATGTGAAAAAATGTAATTTGATTCAGTTTTCTAAGTCTTTCCAGTTTTTATCATCAGAACACAGTGGATTCATAAATAGTCTTTGTGAAATGTTCATATTTATTAGGTCTTCAATTCTGGAAATTGGTGATTTCATATTTGCCGTTACAAAAAAAAGTAGTGAACGTGGAGCAGTTTTAAAATCCAGGGCACTAAAAAGTCCTGCACTATATAGCTTTTTTTAGTTGTGAGGGTGTAGGGAGGGAATCAAAGCCTATGTTTTGCAGACATCCTGACCATTTACGCCTGCAGAGTGAAATGGGTCCAGGAAAAGTGCTCCTCCCCCAAGTGCCAACTCTATTTCTGACTTTTGGAGATGCAAGCTTCAGCTTTCCACTGAGGAATTTTCCAAAGGATTTGCCAGGAGCAGATTGGGATACATTAAGCAATGAAAAGTCATCACCTTCTTTACTTGAGAACCCAAGCTAATTGAGTGCTCAGTGCAAACATCATGACAGATACTTAAGTGTTGTGGACGTAAATGAGAATCTTCATCAATAGTAAGAGACGACTGAACATTTTTTGGGGCTTTGATTTTTACTGGAATTGTAGAACCTGAATTAATTTTCAATTCATTCTACTTTTCATCAATTTTGATGTGTACTTTTCTTCACCTGTTTGGCTTTATATGAGTATAACAGTAGCCAGGACAGGTACTTTTGGGCGATTTGGTTTAAACGGGTACCAAATCGTGCTGCTGAAACCAGACCTATGCACTGCACCCGATGCTCAAATCGCGGCACAGGACCTCAGATCAATTCTGTACCACTGACTTACAGTACATTGAAACTCGCCTCCTCTGCCGCGCAAATCCCGTTCAGTGTGAACATAGCTTAATCGTCAGTCATAATCCTAAACTTTACCATTCCTCCGGGTGCATGCGGCCAAGAAAAAAGTTCAGCACTTTTTGGAAAATGACGTGTGAATAGTTACTTTCTTTCTGGCATTTCATTTTATGGATTCAACAATTTTCTGCATTCCAGAGACTCTCAGTCGGTGTCGTTTGTTCCCCCCCTCCTTGTGTCAAGCTCTTCACTCATCTAAGACACAGCTTGTTGAAAGGGGAGGTCAAGGGTGGGGCTACACAGCTCAGCATCGATGGCCACACCCATGGAGAGGAGATTTTGGAAACAGAGGGTTCAGATAGAAATATGGCTAGTTAGACATTTAGGTTGCGGGATTTTAGTTAGAAACTTCATAATCATAATTAAAAACCACTGGGAACGTTTTCATTTTTTTTTTTTTAAAAACTGTCAATGGGGGACTTTAAAAGTTCTTTGCTTTGACTCTCAACCCATTTACCAAACTGGAGACTCCTGGGCACCTGGTTAACGTTTTCCACAGCCCGGCTCCCCAACATCACCAACTTCTCCACAAGACGCCCACCTTATCAAGTGCCTTCATAATTTTAAAAGCCTTTTTTATGTTGTTGTTTTTCCTCTCATACAGTAAATGGAGCCATGATTTAACATTTTAATGCATGTTAATGAGTTGTTTAACCTTCCAGCAACAATCAGAAGTCTCTAAAAGGTTAACCTTGAATGGGAGCCAGTGCAGACAGCAGCACAATGAGGCCTTACTCTCCGGAAAACATCTCTGTTTAATGGCTTGCTGCTTGATTGCACAGCCCAACCTCCAGCACACGCCGGATGGATAGGATCAGAATTAAAAGGAGCATTTCTTTGCCTTCTCTTTGCTGCACCTCTGGGAAAAAGTGGTGTGGGGCTCGACAAATTGCAGAGTCCACGTTTAGAGCTTCATTTTAGCAGTAAGACCGTAAGATTTACAGGAGCGTGGGTCTTAAAGTTCACTCTGAAAATGTTAATGGGATGACCAGAGAGAGATATGTGAGCATCCTGTGATGTGAGGCACTCAGGGAAACATTCTCTTACAGAAAAGGGTTGGGCGCTCCATTTGAATGCACACATTAACACAAAAATGATCTACTCATGGATTTAGCACACATTCATGTTTCAGTAGATTATGTGTTTTTTTTTTGTTTGCATGCTGTATATACGGTATGGATCTGCAAATGTTGCTAAAAACCCTGCAAGCATAGCTGAACAGATGCTGGGGAGTCATATAGATGTTGGTGTGACAGACCCCCTCCCCAGGTATTCTCATTATTCTACAGCTGAGCAGATGGTGGGAAAGCAGTACACTTACAGTATCCATCATACATATTCTGCTGAAAATTTTCCCCAGCTGACAGACAGCATTGCGGCCCCCCCTGAGGGTCCCCAAACATGGAATGGGACCAGTGGTCACTGTCTGTACCCCACACTCAACATATTCAGGTGCAAAATCACCAGGGAAGGCTTCAAACCTCCATAAAACCTGCTTTTTGGAGTGTTTTCTTTTACTGTTCTGGTTCTGTTTCTACTTCTGATATCTGGGTTTCTATGGCAATGACCTTCATTGTCCAGCAGGATCTTCTCTGAGGTGGTTTTCTTGTGTCCTATTTTTGTTTTATTTAAGCTCCTCCTGTTTGAGTTCAGTCTGTTCTTGTTTCTGTTTGTGTCATTTTCTTAACATTCTCTCCTGCCAGCTTACAGCTCCTCACAACCCCAGCTTAATGTAAGCGGTGCAATAAAAGCGGCCAGCAATATTGGAGCTATCCAGCTGTTAGAGCCAGATGTTAACGTGGACGAGGAAAACAAAGATGCACAGCACATTAATCTATTTGTCTACAAGTGGATGCATCAGAATGAACCAGAGAAGGGAGAGTATGGCCTGCCAATTGCTGGAGTGTAACAACTAAGGTTTTTCTAACACCATTTTAGCATCTGCTTCTGACTCTGATTTGAATAAAGAAATACAGAAATGCAATTTTAAGCTTAATGTTCTTCATATATAAAGTATGTCTTCCATCATGAGAAAAATGCTTCAAGAACATGTTAAAAACACCAAAAACATAATTTTCATCAGAATAAGTCTTCAAAGGGAACTGTGAAATGTCACCATAGTTTGGGGTTTCTGAAAGCCACACGCAAGCTATATCCATATGACTTATTGATTTGCTTTGGAGTTTTTTTGTTTGTTTGTTTTTTAGCTGATCGGTGTTTTAGATATGACATGTTCAATCCCCCACTTCTCTAAAGGCAGATGAATAAGGGGAACATACCTGTCAGTTGCTGCCTTCAGCCATTTAGGCCTCAAATCTAAAATAAACAAACAAGATTCCTGATGATTTAAAACAATAAAAATAAAAGAAAATGTATGATTTGCTGGGGTTTTTTCAGCCAGGTCTGCTCATCCTTGGACTCTAAACTATCTAATCACAGCAGTGTTTCTGGAACACTGGGGGGGTGGGGGGGTGATGAAGGGGCGCATGGGGGGGCGTTTGTTAGCAGACACTTCTGATCCTTCATCCCTCCGTCATCCCAGTGATCCGCGTGCGAGTTACTCCTCCAGGTGGGGCTAATGGAGCGTACCAGGTCCTGCTTGGGGGGAGGCGGAGTCTGACTCCGGTGCGTGTCGCCGCTGTCCAGCCCGCGCGGCGCAAGGATGGAGAGAGTGGAATAAATCCACTCTTCTCCGTTTCTCGTGTTTGGGAGGCACTTAGTGGGGGGTGAAGCGGTCTGCTTTCGCGCGCAGGACCTCCAAGGGGCTGAAGCAGCAGCGGATACCCGCCGTTCCTGAACGGGGACCGCCTTCTCCAGCCTGTGGGATTCATTCAGTGATTCTCCGGGATTCCAGCAGACAGCAGGTGACAGACATGGACGAGCAGCCCAGGATGATGCTCTCTCACACGCCAGGCATGGCCGCGCACGCTGGCCTGCCGCAGCACGTGCACGAGGGCGGCACGGCGCCGGACGGGGACGCGCGGAAGCAGGAGCTCGGAGAAATCCTGCAGCAGATCATGACCATCACGGACCAGAGCCTGGACGAGGCGCAGGCCAGGTACGCGCGGACGCGTCAGCGTGCATGAGAGCGCGGATCCGAAAGAAGCAACACAACCAAAGATGATTAGGATTGATTTTAGCTCATTTTTCTTATTGTTGTTTTTGTGTTATTGCTTTGTTTATTTTATTAGTTTAATAGTTTTGCATTTATACAGTATATATATTTTAAAAAATCAATAATATTAAACCATTAACTAAATTTGGTTCGATTTTTAATATAACTATTTGTTGTAAAATTAAAACATTTATGAGTAGACTATCAGGCTACTGATATAATTACAATAATAGTACACATTATTTTAGTTAATTATATTATTAATTATTGTCCACAATAATAATAAATGACACATTTTACTTCATATATGCGTTGAAAATCACAAACACAATACTTTGTCGCGTTTATATAGTTTCATAGAAGAACACGAGGCTTTCTTGTGACGGGGGATGATGCGCGCACCCTGCTGCACACCGTCCTCATGCATGCGCCTCTGTCCGTTCTGCCGATAGAAAACAGAAAACATATGTGGGGTTTTTTAATTCTTTAAAAAAAATTGTTTTAATTCTTTAAAAAATATTTAAAATACTTTCTAAACATAATAAAAAAATGTGTGTCTGTGTCTAAGATTGTTTATGTTAATTTAAATGTTTTAATACCGAAATTTGTTAATTTTTAATTTTGTCAAGTTTACTATATAAAAGCAAATAATTCATCTTTGAATTTTATTTTTTCAGTGACGCACTAGGGGGGGGGGGGGTGTTACAAGATGACCTACTTAGTAATTAAAAACAAAATAATTTAGTGGAAATATTTTACACTTTATATTCTCCAGGTTTGCTCAGATTCAGAAAACCTACATTCTTCCGTGCAGAAAATGGTCTAGTCTTGGATGGTTATATTCAATTGATTGCATGACTGCAACACTTATATTAATCAAGTAATCCATTAACACTTAACAGTGAGTTTTTTATTCATTTTTTTTTTATTCGTCCCAAGTTTAAAGCAACAGTTTCCAGTGTTAAAGCTATTTTCTTGAGGAATAGGTCTGTTTTTTTAGAGACAATTGTTTTTGAAAGAATTTGAAGATGTTGAATGATGAGCTTTATGATCCACGATGAACCTGCTTCAGCTGTTTCAGTGAAAAACTTGACATCAAATTGCTTTCCACTGGATTACACATCATTTCAGCAATGCTGGCAGGTCTCCTCTGAAATGAGACAGCTGCTTGTTTCATTTCTGCTTTGCCAGAGTATCTGTGAAGATTTTCACTGACTGGTCATTACAGGATTCCCGCTCTTCAGAGCAATAGCAAAGTTTATTGACATTTGAACGCTCATCTGCATAGTTTCTTTTCTAACCGATAGGAAAGTTCAGATTATTTATGTGCTGACAGTTTCATTGTGTGGCACAAAACGTTGTAAATATATGAACAAATGTTAATGATCCAGTTCTCATCAGAACTAGACATTAGTCTCAATTCTGGTTTATTGTTTGCAACAGATGTGGAGAAGATTCAGGTTTCCTTTAAAAAAAAAATGAAAACATGTGTGCGGGAGATCCTTTCGTTTTGACAGATGGCTTATTTAACTCCACTTTTAAACCATCTGTTCTTCATTTCCAGAATCTGACTTAATCGTCATCAAAGATTTCCACTGTCCTTCAAGTGCATGTGAACTGCTGAGTCATGGTCTCTTATGTGCTGTGGCGTCCCTCTGAGGGTGTTTCCCCATGGATCAGATCAGTCATGACTGCACAGGAAAAGGACAACATTGTTCTGCTACTTTCTTTGGGTTTTGTCGTAGGGATGGACCAGTTTCTGTCTTGGTGTATAGCTGGGTTAGAAGTGAACCAGGATTCGGAAGATCCTCCTCAGTATAACTGCCCTAAGGGGAACAATGTTGTTTATCTGTCACTCCTTGTGTTTTCTTGGCTCAGTCCTGCAGCTTCTCCTTTTCTTGGCTTTCACCGTAGCCCATTTGGGATATCCAGTGGTGCCGAGGGCAGTGTTAATGTGGCACTTTAAAGGCAGGGTGTCTGCCCGGTACTGTGTTGCTCTAATTATTTCCAGATTGTGCTTAAGTGGGAATTTTTTTTGAAAAGTTCAGTTGCTCTGAAGAACATAAATCCTGTGATCTCTGCGAAGTACCACAAACTCTACCTTTCATTCGCTTTGAACCAAGACAACCTAAATCTGCATCTTTTCAGAACTTTGGAGGTTTGTTGTTCTCTAATGCTCTTTTGTTTCTTCCAATCATCTGTAGAAGCAACCACTTTAAGAGTCTGACAGTAAAGCTAACAGACAGAATGACAGTGTCAGCTCACCTCTGGTTCATTTGGGATATAAAGTCAGGGTCATCTGGACCCCACCTCTGGATTACCACCTCTTCTAGGAACCTGCCTAAGAAATTGTAGATACCGTCATTATCAGAGATTTATTAATACATATATTACCTTTGTCTAATATGTAATAATTAACCTTTTGTCTCCCACTTTTGGCCTGGATTAGAGTCTGAATAAATTCATTTTCCTTAATGGGAAGAAATGGGGGCATTTTTCATCATTCCTTCCTAACCTCCCCCCTCTTGCGTTTCAGGAAACATGGCCTGAACTGTCACAGGATGAAGCCGGCTCTCTTCAACGTCCTCTGTGAGATCAAGGAGAAAACAGGTACTGGGCGTTGCTATCATGAAATGAAATAATGAAATGAATTAAACGCCTCCAGATTACTGGAAAGATTTGCCTACATTTGGCATTGGTGTCCCCCGCCCAAAACACAGTGAAGTCTGAACGTGTGTGGAGTTGAGGGGTATGGTAAGGGAGGTGTTCATGTTTGTATCCTGTTCGACCTCACACAGTGTGAGAGGCACACTGCTCCTTCTGGGGATCCTCCCCTCCTCTCCTCCTTCTTCTCAATCTTTGCTACCAGGCAAACAGGCAGAGAGTCCACAATAGAATTTCTTTTTAATATTTTGAGGACTGGTTAGACTTTTGTTGCTGGTTCCGCCTCCATCCTGACCCTCATCCTGATCCTCACAGACTCTGACCAGCCATACCATCACTTCCTCTGTCAATGAAAGAAGTAAAAGTCAGAGCTGTTAAACTGAAGTAAACCTATAAAAACTGCTATAAATTTAGTGGTGGAGACCTTTCTCATTTTCGTTGGGATTTAAGGTGAAGTTGACAGAAAGTGTGTTGAACAGGATTTGACTGTTTTGACTTGGTAAATGACTTTATTCTTGATATTGAAGAAACAGCCACGCTGTCCAGGCCATCCGGAATGGCAGTGACCCTCCTGATTAAATTAAATTTAAATTAAATTAAATTTTTCTTCATTCCTTTTTCTTTTATGATTACAATGCTACTGTAACGCGCAAATGTCCCACAAGTGGGATTAGTAAAGTACTTCTGATTCTGATCTTTGGCACAAGTTGGTTAACCAAACTTATAGGTTAGTGAACATTTATGAACCCATCGTCCACTGTTCTTTGTTAAGCTGTCGTTAATCTGCTGTTTTCAGTTTCATTAACAGCTCAGCTTGTTGGAAAGTTTTTGTCCCGAGTCTGCAAAAACATGGCTTCAGATCCACAGTCAGGGTAGATCATAGACTTTGCACTCAGCATCATGGGTTGGTTAAACAACTCAATGGTTTTTGAGCAGTTCATCAGAAATTTGCCTCTGACTTGTGGGCAGGACAGTTGGTGCGGCGTTAGCCTGCGGTCTTCCATCTGTTGACAGTACACGCTCCCCTACTAGCTAACCACCCCTCATGCTCCCAACCTAACATTATCGATGCAACAAAAATAGTAAGCAAAATTTGAGCTATCCAGTCGTACAGTTTAGAACCAGATTCCAGCTTAGACATACTACAAGCAAAGATGGACATGGATCTGTCTACAAGTGGATGCATCATAATGGAGCGGAGGAGGGAGCTTGTGGCTTGTAGGGGTGGGCGATACGGGGATTTAAGGTATTGATCCAATATCAAGTACGGTAATTACCGGGCTAGTATTGCCAATATTGATACTGATACCAATACTTTTTTCTTGAAATGTTGTATTATTGAATAATTTTGGAAAAATACAATCTTTTGGTAAATAAATGTATAATAAAACACAGGACAGAGACTTTTGGCAAATAAAAAATGTTAATTAACTAATTACAACAATCTGAACTGAGCATCCATCAAATGTAGAACATTTATAGTACTATAAGCAAACTACAATAATAATAATAATAAGAAAATAGTAACTAGTGCAAAATTAAAAAAAAGCAAAAATGGAAGTTTAACACCATCACAAATATATAATTAAAAAAGAAAATAAAGGCAGTAATAAAATATCAAAGTCACTAGTGAAAAAAGTAACCAAAAGCAAGCAGAGAAGAGGTGCTCTGTTTACACAGACTGACAATGTTGCCAGATTGGCCAGTTTCCTGCACAAATTTTTAGGTGGGTATTTACTCAAATTTGGCTATTTTTTGCCCAATTTGGTAACACTGTAGACAGACACTGCGCTTGCATGAACTCCGTAAATAAATTTAAGCTGCTTGCTGTACATATTGAAGAAATACTGTGACGAACGTATCAAAAGTATCACTCTCATTACGCTAGTATCAATACTTCACCTTGGTATCAATACTAATGGCTTGCCATTGTAGGTTCTATGTCAGACGAAAGGTTTTTGTCTGCTCCTCATTCACAATGATTTGAATAAAGAAATACTTAGAAATGCATATTTAAGCTTAATTTTCTTTATATGCCCCCCCCCCATCAAGAGGAAAATGTCACAAGAGCATGATAAAAACACCAAAAACACTATTGTAATTGGAGTGGGTCTGTAAAGGTTTCAATGGTTTTATAGTTTTCAGCCGATGGGAATGTCTGACTCAGAAATTCACAGTTAAAAACAGAGAAACTGGAGATATGTGTGGTACTGCAAAATTGAACAAAACCCAAAGCCTCAAAAGCGTCTTTATGCACTAAAAATGATTAACATTGACATCAATTCCTCCAATTTTTTCCAAGTGGAGAGGAAGTACGTTGTCATTCTGAACTGCTTTTACTCTCTAAATATTTAGGGGGAAAAAAAAGTCACAAAATGTGTTTGTAAGAATGTTAGGAGCTGCTAAAGTTGAAGAAACTCAGGATCCGGTCAGAGTGGAATTTTTGCTCCTTCTGGATGTTTGAATTTTTCTGTAACGTAGTGTTTTGAGTCCCACCTCCTCCGCTCTCCCCTGCTCCTCACAGATGCCACCTCATGTGTGCGAAGAGTACAAGAGGCTTGGCCACCACAATTATCATGCATGGGGGGGCTCTTCCAATAGTCGAAAGTGGACAAATTAATAAACTCCACTTAAAAAAGATCAAGATTAATGGCTTTCTGTGGCTACAACTCAGCCTTGACTTTAGCTGCCGGCTGCTCGTTGGACAAAATCAACACTAATCAACATTATTCCACTTTAGCCCTGAGCTCCTGGGAGACCCCCCCCCCCCACACACACACACATCCCGCTTGCACTCCCAGCAGTCAGCCAAACATGCACACACTCTTCCTCTGTCAGTCTCGCTACGCTTTTCACCTCTCATGCAGTTCCCCCATACATCACCTCCCCACTCAGTGCTCAGCTCCTCATGGGAGAGAGTGCCTCCTCCCATCAGGCCGCATTAGAGTCATGATAAATTTTCTCTTTTTATTTGCATCCGATAGATATTTCATGCAGCCCAGGTTTTGTGTGTCACCTCCCAGGCGCTATAGCCCACTGCCACTCCCCCTCTGTTGGTGTAGGGGGGGTTGTCATTTCTGCAGTTGCATCATCATCACATTATCATTTTCTTTTTTTATAAAAAAAGGAAAACTTCAGTGAGCACTGACAATCCAAACTTGACATTCCCCTTGATATCTACTGCTGCACCAGTCCTGCACAGCCACGCCCAAATCCAACAAACATCATGGGTTCATTTCTACACTTCTGCAAATGGAAAGAGGTTGTTTTTGCTGCTGACTTTTAGGGAATTAAAAGTGCAAGTCCGAAAATAAATTTCTATCTTTGAGGTAAAAGCAGAAACAAAAACAATTCAGTTGGCTCAGTTAGCCTTACTGAGGTTTTGGTTAGGGGTCCTTACAGAACCCCATAACAAGAACGATATAAACAAAAGTCCTTAAATAGGTTAGACTACCACTGATTATAAAATGCTGTCACCTGACACACTCACACACATCATTTACACAGGCACAAGCGTGTCTGTTCGCATATTCCTGGGTATAATGAAATGTGTGTGTACATGTGGGTTTTGTGTGTGTGAGTGTGCACAAGTTTGCTCATGTGTGTTTGGGTATGTGTATGTTTCCAGACAGTGTGTGCATCAGAGGGCAGTTATGTGTTTTATACATTTTTATTGATGGTGAACCCCCTTGTTGGCATTTTTATTTTTCGTCAATGGTTTTTGCCTCCCATGCTCTGACCATTGTGGTACAGAGAATAAACACAAAATAAAATAAAGTTCATTCTTAAAGTATTATTCTTTTACAATTGTGTAATTAAACCGTTTTTAATAATTAGTTAATTGGTTAGAATCCTAGATTCCATTCATCCTAGGTTTGCTCACTTTCTATGTTAAACTCACAGTATGTGTACTAAATGTGGGCACAGGTTTCCTTTAAATGTGGGTTTTATTAAAAAAGATTTTTAAACGCTGTAATTCTTTACATTTCTAGATCAGCTTCTGAGGCGAGCACATTGGTTAAGGCATTTTTGTTAATTTCCTGACATTTTCTACCTTGATTATTCCATAGATAAAAATAGGATGAAAGTTATTAGATGATCAACAAGCATTAGTCGCTGCTGCAAAGTCAGCTGCACCTCCCCGTTACTCCTGCTGTGGCGGACACGTGCACGTGAGCCGCGGCTGCCGACAGCTGATAAGGTATTATTCTGACAACACAGATGAGATAAAGGGGTCTGAGGAGATGGAAGATGAGGCGACTGCGATAAAGTGCCTCTCTCAGGGACTCTGATTTTTCTCATTTATCTTAGTCTGATATGCAGATGCGGGCCGCAGTGTGCTGCTGTTAACAGAGCCCATTCAAAAGAAACTGAGTGTCAGATCCAGAAACTGCAGACTCTGTCCACTTTTGTTCAGCATCCATCCCTGCTTTCATCGTCTCTGTCAGCGCCCTCAACTCGTGCCCCCACCTCCACCACCACCAACATTCGTTGTATCACAAATTGGGCTGACACTGAAAGTGTCAGAGCAGCAGTCGCACAATATTAACAGCTGCAGAGAAGCTCACAGAAATCTTTGTTTCTCGTGTGTCAGCAGAACAGAGTTCTGGAAGGCCGTCCTGCAGCTGCTGTCACATGCACGCGCTCCGTGTTGTATGCATGTCCGTCATGTGTCGTCTGTTCGTCTGTACCTGTTGACCTCGCTGCCTGGTCCCCAGAAGCTCTTTTAGTGTCTGTTTACGTCGGGGAGGGGGGGCAGATGTTGAATTTGCTTCCTGGAGGAGAAGTTGTTTGGGATTTCTATTCCCGAAGACAAAGCAGGATATTCCCATGAGCCTTTGAGAGAGTTAATTTGGCTTTTATTTCTACTGTCATTGTATTTGCTCTGTGTGTGTGGAGCAGAGAAGAGAAGAGAGGGGGGGGGGGGATCTCTGCCAGCTATGTGGTTGGAAGTTAAACTAGGAAAATAGAGCTGTCAATCATGTAACTCCTGAGAGGCTGTAGTGGAGGACGGGAACAATCACCTGTGTTGTCACACGTTCTGCCCTTTGATTAAAATCATACCTTCAGCTGGATATGATGGTGGTGGTGCTGAGGGGGGTAGTTTAAGCCTTTACTGCTACTTCAAATAGTGGAAGGAGCAAAGCACGTGGTTAAATCACACGATCACACAAAGACTCAGTTATTTTGCTTTGCGCTTCATCCAGCTTCTTTTTAATGATGAGGGAAACAAAATGCACTGCAAATTACAGAAATTCTATTTAATTCACCTTTTTCTAAAGTGCCAAATTACAGAGGTTGTGTCAAAGCGCTTCACAAAAAGCCAAAAACAACATGTAAAGCTAAATTTAATGGGGTCATTTCCAAGTCCATTCAAGCGGAGGACAAATGAGAATTCATGTACATTTTCTGCACTATAAGGCGCAGATTATAAGGTGCACCATCAATGAATTTTTTCTTTTTGAAATTGTGTCATAAGGTGCACTGAAATATACATAAAACAAGACAAAAGAGTCAGAGGCAGTAGTCCGTAAGTCAGTTAGACTTTATTAACTGAATGCAGTCTTCAACACCACGACACGTTAGCCACGTTAGCGCATTCACAATAACATCCCAACTTGTTTTTGCGGCCCGTAAAAAAAAAAAAAAAACAGACTGATGCCACTAAACTAAATGTTACCGTAGCAATGCCAACTCCTAATTTTATTAGTACCATGTAAAAAAAAAACACAGTCCAACACGCTACATATTATTGTATTCACAAAAACATACAAGCTTGTTTGCAACTCATCCAAAAAAAGAAAAATAGACATTTTGACACATGTACCCCTCAAAATCTTCAGTATCAGTAAAACACAACCATTAATCAATATACAGGGTGCTCCGGATACACTGTCATTTAAAAAAAACAATTACCGTAAGGCTTTTAAGTGTGTCTTAATAATGCAGAGAATAAGGGATCACTTAGTTAGATCTTAAGTGTAGGTGGCCTTGGTTTCTGGCTGATGAAGCGACAAAGCAAAAGTGCACTGCTCCACCTTCTTCAAAACAAAACACTATGAAGATCCGGGCGTTGTCTCTGCGTGATTGGTCATCAGGAAGCTTCTTCTTGGTCTTAGACAATATAGTCATCTTTTCGTTTGTCATCTCTCGTGATGTAATGTGATCACCGCTATAATCAATCTTACATTAAGATTGCATGCACAAAAGTGGGAGACCCTGTTAAGCAATTTAACGTTTGTATACATTGTAATAGCTTACGAGTAGCATAAACCGTGGCTTTGACTGTAATATTTTAAAAGGCCAAATAAATTCAGAGCATTTTTAGTCAGAATGAGACAGCTGTTCACTTAGCAAACACAGCTGTGTCTGTTTCATTGGATCATTCACGAAGAACCAACCTGTCTGGTCCTCCAGATGTTGGTGAACCCTCAGAAGACTCAGGGAGAACCTCAACAGCCTCTGATTGGTTAAACTGTGTCTGAAATCTATGTGAGATTACATATTTGTATTATTATAAACATGCTTCGCGTAGTAACAGAATGAGTAATGGGAACTGAAACTTATTTTCTTTGTTGGTTAGCTTGCAAAAAAAACACAAATAAGAGACTTTTTAAAAGTAAAATACTAAGGATTTTCCTTTTGTTTTGTAGGGACATGCGTTTACTGTCTGATTATTAGTTCTATTTAACTGACACTGTAATGTCCTTTAAATATGGGTCAACTCAATAATACTAATACTATTTGGATAAAATCAGGTATTAATAATGATAAGCTTTATATTTAATTGCTTTTTGACAGGAGTTTTACCTAAAAGCAAAAAAATCTTAATATTATCACATTGTCCCAAATAACAGATCAGAAGATGAAACTGATTTAATTTAATAATGTGACATTGAGTTAATTTAAGCAGGTAAATATTATCTTTTTTATCTGAAGTCAGGGTCAAATTGACGTTTTAGTCTAAATTATAAGTCTCTGATATATGAAAATTATTTACAAATGAATAAGATTTTCAGTAGCTGTAGTTGAAAAGTGTCAAACCTTTATTCAAAACTGCAGAGGAGCAGTTTGTTTTTAAAGCTCACGACTCGGTCAACACCCCTAAGAAAACGTTCATTTGTGAGTTTATGCTCCTGAAATGTCAATCACATCTTCCTGATACTTTTCAACCAATCAAACTATTCATGCTCCCTCCTCACTCGCTGTCACTACATTGCTGACATGTTAATTAAAAAAAAGGGGGCTTTATGTTATCTTCCACAAGTGTTCTCAGGCCCCATGCACAGTTGTGTGTTTGTGCATCAAGCTCATACAGTACCTGGCCTTCTCCTGCAGGAGGGAAGAAGTTAGATGCAAAAATGCTCAGCAGGTTCACAGCTGCATTCTGTCTCCACATTCCTGTCTTTTTATTTTTTTAGACTCCATTATCCCCTGATCCAATGAAGCAGACAGACATTCCTGTATTTTTACATGAAAAGGACAGTTTATGTAGAGGGGGACTGATGAAGAGTTGCTGTGACATTAATAATGTAGCCCAGCCAAGCCCAGCGTGCGGACAGAGTAATGGGTGTTCCTAATGACATGAAGAGGAAGACTGGAAAGATCAATGCTATCACACGTGTGCGCTCACATAGACGGTGGGTGTGGATCTGTGGTTGAAGATGATGCCCCCCCCCCCCCCCGCTCCAATGCCGCTCGGGTCCAGTCTGATTTAATCAGCTGAAGGTCTGAACGGTCTGCGCTGAGCCCTCATGTTTATTTCATTACCCCCTATCCCACCCCATACGCACACACACACACACCGTCATTACTGCTCCAGCCTAAACCCCGTGGGGGCGCCTCTAATGAATTCCTCTGCAGCTCTTCACTCCCCACTTACTTACCAGCTCAAAGTGTCAAACTAAACCAGGCTGGAGAGGAATGGGAAGCCGCTGTGAGGGAGTTTGTTTGAAGTGGTTATTACTGGTGGAACAGAGATTTCCACACCATCAAGACATGAATGTTTAATCTGCAGGCTGTAAAAAAACTGACTGGTGATCCACTCTGATGCTGAATCATATTTAGGACATATATAATATATGAAGAAGACAAGTAACCAGGAAAGACATTTATTAGATTTACATTACCGGTAGTTTTATATGTGAAATTTACAAGACATGCATGTAAAAGTACATTTTACTGTAGGACAGGAATTTGACATTAACGAGACATTTAGGTACAGTGGTAATGAAGTTCAAATCCCATCAATACGTAACACAAAAATGTATTAAAGATCACAACACTTAAAAAAGCAAAAAGAAAATAAAAATAAAAAGCTAGATTACATTTTAGAAATCAGAACAAAAATCCAGAAACCAAAACACAATTTAAAAAAATGATACAAAATAAAAAGGAATCAGTTTGTCCAATTGCTAAAATGAAGCTAAAATGAAATGTTTCAAAAATGAAACAAATAAGAAAATGGAAACGATAAGTTTTCTGTGATATCACTGATTGGATATCTCACCTTTTCAACCAGAAGTCATTTGTCATTATTTGTCATGGCAATATCTTCCCACAGTTGATATTTCTGTAAACTTCTGATCACAGTCACTGCAAAGTTTGGTGATTGCTTACCAACTCTTTACCACAGTTTAGGCAAAACATCCTACTGCTTTACCCCTTTATGAGAACTCAAATGTCATCATTCAGTTGGTGAATTCTCATGAAACCTACCTTTTCTAGTTGTTTTTATTTTTATTTTATTTTGTTTAATCTTTTAAAGTGTAATTTTGATTTCTGGAAATTACTTTAGTTTTACTTTTTTATTTTATTTTTGGTTTCTGAAATTTTGTTTGGACTTTTAGACAAGTAGCTGAGATCGGCTCCAGGGTTTGCCATGACACCTGCAATGATCAAAGTGGGTATGGATGTAAGGAAAATGCATAGAAGAGGTACCAGACACATGCTATAAAAAATGTTTCCTTACTCATAAGTAAACAAATAGAAATATTAATTTAAATGTTCCACTTGCTTTTATTGCCACTGGTGTGCCCGTTTCTCCAAACAAATGTGCAAGGATGACACCTGTGCAACAAGTCCAGTCATTAGTGCATTGTTCTTAGTTTGGTTACAGAGTAGAAGAGATTAGAGCAGCGGTTCTTAAAGTTTTTGTAGCAGAGGGCCAAATTAGGAATTCGATATTAGACTGAGGGCCAATTTTGGTTAAAAAAAAAAGGAAAAACAGAAAAAGTTGTTTTTAATAACTTTAATGACCAAGTGTCATTTGTACAGTTAACCAGGCCCTCCAGATGTTTTCCCAGTTGCGACTACTCCTCTAGTCATTTGACAGACATATTTCTTCAAACTTTTTTTTGCTCTAGTCTAGTCAAACAATGTCAGCTACTTTCAGCATTTATTCTTTTAGCCCGTGACTTTTCTTTAGGTCCCCGTGACTTAAGGGCTTGCCATTTCCAAAGCCACAACATAGCTTCTGTCACAGCTTCAGTAGATTTTGCCATTTTGTAAACATCTGCTGTGCAGCATAGCCTCGCCGGTAAATTTGTCATAGTTTTAATGATTTGTATAATAGTGATGATTTATATTGAATTCTTTGAGCACTGCATTTACATGCTTACAAATCAGGCACATGACTTTATCCAACCTTTAAGGTACGACAAAGTAAGCATTTGTCCACTTAGTTTGAAACCGCCTTTTCTCTTCGCCAAAGCAACATTTTTCCTCAAAGGAACCTGTTCTGGCTCTCTTTTATTGAGGGCCACAAAATAATCTTCCCGTGGGCCGCCATTGGTCCCCGGGCCGCACTTTGAGAATCCCTGGATTAGAGACAACAACAACTCAGCCTTGAAGTGTTGAACCGAGGTTCCTTAAGGCTGAGGCACAGAATTCACCAACATTCTGTAGAGCTAATCATTGCAGACTCCAACTTTCACATGTTTTCAAATATCTCCAGGAGCTTGACTCTACAGTAGAGGAGACATTTCCTCCTGAGTGATCAGGATCAATCTGATTTTTAAAAAAGCCTGAGTTTGGCTGTTGTCTGGAGAACTGTACTAGTCTGACTTTGATTGTGAAGTTCGGTGGAGGAGTGATTATTATGCAGGTTGGTTTTGCAGGAGGCTTGGCCTGCAACATGCTCCTGTTGAGACTCTTTTCTGTGACTGATCCCATGGCCTCCACAGCTATCTGCATCTGGATTCCTGCAGAGCACCCTAGTGGTCTGGTGGTGTTGCTGTGACCTGCAGGAATGACAGTGTTGAATTTATGTGGCATTTGAAGTCCACAGCTTGTTAGCCTAAATGAATGTGCAGCATTAATTAAAGACAGGAGCATTAGGAGGGTTTGAGATTCTGAGCTGCCTCGTGTTCTAATTAAGGATTAATTAAAAAATAATTTTATTCCGCCTGGCAGACACCAGCCTGAAACCAAGGCTCATCATTACTAGGTCTCCAGAAAGTATCTCTCCTGTCTGGAAAACAGACACTTACTGTGGGGGGGAGTGGTGAAAGAGTTGGGTTAATTAAATTTTCTTTGCCCCCTCTATGCTCTCCCACCCCCTCCTCTCCGTTTCTCGGCTAACAGAGCAGAAGGGAGGCTTGCAACACTACTTGTGCAATTATGGTAATGGTATGCCATTAGGCCATGATTCTGTATGAATGATCAAGAAGGGGGGCGCGCCCCACAGCACAAACGATAATGGTGCATGCAGCTCGTTGATATGACTCTAGCTGGATCATTTGCATAATTACCCCCCCCCCCTTTCCACTAACGAGACGTGTGGCTTTGCGGCTGCACGAAGCTCAAAAATGTGACACAAAAAAGAGGCATGGCTTCATGGCTTGACATGTTTTGGGTGGATTCCAGTTGCAGTGTGCATGCTCTTCAACTTATTTCACAGGAGACCCCCGTCACATGAGACCCGACCACGCCCCTTCAAGTATTCCTAAAGTATTTTAGGAATACTTTGTGCTCTGATGTTGCAGATTTTCTGATGTAAAAATGGCCTGATGCAAAGGTTTGTCATTTTTTTTTTTTGTCAACTTTATTTTTGAAGACATTTCAATTCTATACAGAATGTAAACAAGACAAATCCGTTTTTTTATATTGCTGAAGGTGCTAATATATTTTATTCTGAAAGTGGGTTACATTGTGAAAACATGAAAAGTATGTAGTAAAATGAACATTAAAAGCCGCAGAGTAAAACTCTTCTAACACTACCATAAACCAAAGCAAGAGCGTAACAGAATAGACAGAAAAAAGCCTAAAAATACAATTAAACTACAGTAAAACACATAAAGTCAAACAAAGTGTTTAATGTTGACCTTGTTACCACTTCCAACTGGTGTTAAATCTGAGAACTGCTTCGGCTCTGCACCATGCAATGTACATTTTTTACTGCACTTTTTTTATGATAATGTGCATTCAATTTGAAAACTGTTCCTTTCAAAATGAAATTTTATATTATACATATATATTAACTTCTATTATATATACTCTTTTTTAGTATCAAAATGAAAAGGGCGATCACATTTACATGAACTATAAGCCAAAATTTCTTTCTAAACAAATTTGATAAAATAATGACAATTATCTGATTATCTGATGTTTGGGATTTTCAGATTTCAGATGTTGTGGTGCATTGATGTATTGATGTTCTGATGTTGCAATGGTTCAATTTTGAGATGTTCTGAACTGGACTGTTTGTCCGTTCTGGTTCTGGTCTAAATGTTGTAGTGTTTAGTAGTTTGCATTAAAAATCTTGCACATTTCAGTTGCTTTCGGTGTTTTGAGGTTAAGTATTCTCATGTTTGGATGCCTTAATGTTGGAAGTGAAGTTGTAATGATGTCTGGATGTTATAATGTTGTATATTATGAATGTTTTATTATTCTGAGATATTCATGTTCTTACGTTCCAGTGCTCAGGTGTTGTGACCATCAGACTAATGCTCAGTCATTTGGATGGTTGGGTGTTTTGCTCTGCTAAACTTATTGATTTAACCCATCAAGCCAACATTTAGTGTTGTTTTGATGAAGTGTCAAGCCTCAAGGAAGGCATTAAGTTCCATTTTTGAAGAGTTTTTTATTAGTATCACCTGACCATGGATTGGAACCCATAGTTTCTTAGTGTCTCAGCTATTGAGCTATTTCTGGTGTTTTGATACTTTTGAAGTTCTGGTTTTCTGGTGTTCTTATGTTCAGATGTCCTTCGCACACAACTGGGTCTTGATCAATAATTCCTTTTTCTTGTTGATCTCATGCATTCCTTTGTATTAAAAAAGGTGGAAAGTGTCCATGCTGCCTTCAGACTCTATCCCAGATTTGCTTCTATGTGGATGTGCCATGCTTTTGGATAGATTGGTAATCTGAAGTTCAGACTGTCTGATGTGTAGACTTTCCAGGTGTAAAGCCATTCGGATATTCTAACGTTTTGTTGTATTTTCTATGTTTTTTTCTTCAGACTCTCTTGTTTTAAGGAATTCAATTATTCTCATGCCCAAATCTCTGCTTTTCTAATATTTGGATGTTTTAATGCTATAGTATTGTGATGTTTGAAAGTTCTAGTGTTTTTCACGTTCAAACATTGTGATTTTCTAGTATTTAGATGCAAAGTTCTCATATTTGGATCTTTTTATGTTCTGACAATCTGATGTTCAGGTATTTTCAGCTGTCAGGGTCCGATGTTAAAATTTTCGGATGTCTGAAGTCGAAACATATTTATTCTTAGAATCTAATGCTCTAATGTTCTGCTGTTTGTAGATGCTTATATTTAGACTTTATGCTACGTGGGGTTTGTGATAAAGGTTCTAATATTTGACTATTCTGGTGTTCATATGAATTGGATGTTCAACTATTTTTGTGTTTTAATGTTTGGATTCTTTATTGTACTAATGTTCAGATCCTCAAATCTGATAATCAGATGTTTTCATGGTAGAATATTCTGTCATCTTAGATTTGTAAAGTTCTGGTGATCTGAAGTTCCAATGCTCTAATTTAAAGTTGGGACATTCCTATGTTTGTACTTTTCTCTGCTAAAATCCTCCTACTTAAGTGGCTGAGTTATGTCCATGCACCTGCACCACCTATACTATTAACAGAGGCTTGAAAAAAATGCATTCGACTTCCCCACATACTTGAAAAGTACATATGTGTTGCTTTTTCACTGAAAGCTCTGAGTGTGTTTGCACACAGTTGACTGGATTTTGTCTGCTTCCTTTCAGCTCTCTGTTTTTCTCTTCTCCTCCTCTGTTTTGTCTGATGGAAGCACTTGGCATACAGGATTGTCTGAAACTGAGTCCAAAGGACCGGGATTGAAATGTTGCTTTATTGATTCAGTCTGACAGACAAGAAACATCTAAGACAGATATGAGTCGTTGTGTGCTGGTTGTAGTGGATGCAGCAAAAATGAGACATGAATCAAGCAGAGAGGAGACAGGTGCTGTTTTTCTTCACTGCTGTTGTTTTTGTCAGTGGTCAATTAAGATAGGCATCTTCGGGCTCTGTTGCTTCTTTCTAAGTTTGCCTGAACTCTATCCACCAATCTCAAAATTTATGTTTGTGGAAAGTCTTGGTGAACTCACGGAAGTGATATTTTAAAAGCTGTGGGTAAATACTAGGAACCTTTGCAGGATAAAAAACAAGTTCTTTCTGTCTGGAATGATCCTTTCTCCTGCTGGAAAGATTCTGCCCTTATGTCAGCATCCGAGCTCAGCTGTAATGATCTCTGAGTGAACCATAATCAATTTGGACTTTTCATATCATAACATTTCTTAATCAGCACAGGACTCATCTGCAGACACTCAAAGCTGTTCCACAGAGTGCTGGTTTTAGATCAGAACAGCCCAGAACAGTAAAGTCTGACATTTCTACCACAGAGATGCAAGTCGTGTTTTAGTAATGAATCCCAAGAGCAAAGCAGACGATGGGCTGCAAGTTTTATCTCAGCATAACCACGGCATAAAATTACAAAAAACTCACTTCCGTCCTAACTTTCATCTATTCTGACCTCAAACCCCAGCGAGACAGAAGAATGGTGTTGTATCTTTTCATTTTTGCTTTGCTCTTAGAGTTCAGACTGCAGAGAATTAAGTGGTACTCTTCCAGATAAAGAACACGTGTGTCCAATACGGCATGTGCAGAGGCTCTACGGCATCCTCATCTTCTGAAGCTCCCCCCGAGAAAGAAGCAGCTTTCTGAAGGTTACCTGGTCTAAGGCGTACATGTCTGTGCCACTCAGAGCCTGGAGCACAGGCAGCACCAGGCTTTGTTCCATCACTCTTCATCATAAGAATAGCCCCTTAGCTGAGCAACACTGCAAGATGTGCACGCTCTCCTCGGGGGTGTCAGTAACACGAAAAGACATATTCCATCGTGCGACTTGATTGAGTTATTGTTAGGGGGCAGGCATCAGCAACTCTGGCCCAACTCTACCCAAGTTTTTTTTACTATTTGCAGCAGTACAGCCCGTGCCACTCTTCCACCCAAGTGTTAGATGCCGCAGCAATCCTGAGTGGACATCCAACCATCGCTTGTTGTTAATCTTGCTGTGCTTCACTCTCAGTTAGAGCTTTCTTGTTTTGAGAGGGAAAAGGTTTGAGCATGCAGCGCTGTTCACAGAAAAGATGCAGCAGCCTGTCATTCTCTGTAGCAGTAAAGGTGCTCAGTCGCTCCCTCGTTGACTCTCAATCTACAGAGATAAACCTTTACTACATGAGAAAATAGAGCACAGGGATCTGACTGCTTTTCTTGGCTTTTTTACTAGCTCCATTATGGGCCCTTTGTGACATTTAAAACTTTACTGCCCCAGCTCAAAAATCTGGGGTTAGTATATAAAAAGAGGAGTTATTGGTCTGTGTGCCATTTCAGGGAGAGGAGGCTGTAATGTGGCTCTCACACTGATGACAGGCAGCTGCTGGATTATAGTTTAACGTTCCAGTTGGCACGTGGCGTTTTAAGGCGTCCCCATCTTGTCCGAGTTCTTAGACCGTCTGTCAGAACCGAAACCCCCAGATGAAGACTTTTTTGGGGGGGGTTTCGGACCACGCTCAGCTCTTACAAATGATTCAGGAGGTGGGTAAAGGAATTCAGATAAATGCTTTTGTCTTCTGTACGAATCGTCTTCATCTGGCAGCAGCTCAGATAAAGACGTACTAACTCACCACGCCGTGATGTCACCCCTGAGCAACTCTAGAAGTATTCAGACACAACCAGGCCAGTCCCTAAGCCTTTGTTTATCTTAGTTTGGATTACATTACTCCATAAATGTGTGACAATCAGAAAATCTTGTTTTATATATTATCAGAAAGTTGGAATTCAATCATGATGAACTTCCTAAAGAGGAAAAAAAGTCCACATCGTGACACTTCCTCCTCCAATTCAACCACAGGAAGTTCTACCTGTCCGGAAAAAGGATGGTGACAGACAGATTAGCGTTAACAGCCTGTTTTGAGAGGATCATTAGAATCCACACTTGGAAAAAGGAAAAAAGAAACTGAGTTTACAGTCCCACATCGATCATCTTTTGATCTATTTTCAAAGAGTTCCCAGTGGTATTTTAATTATGATTGCCAGTGTGCCGTTTTTAGCCAAAATTAAAAAAAAAAAAAAACTGTTGATGTCTAGGACATAGTTTCTGCAGAGCAGCAGTAGTTTATCAGAAAATTGCCTCTGATTTTTGGACAGGACTGTTGGTGTGGAGCAACCCTGTCCAATTTTCCCATAAACCATTCATGCAGTTTTGAGCCAGATACCAGCTGAGATGAAGAAAGCAAAGACGCACATGAATCTATTTGGATGGGAATGGAGTGGAATGCAGCGGAGCAGGGAGCTTGTGACCCGACAAGTGTGGCTTCTATGTCATACTTGGAAACTTTTTCCAACAGCATCTGCTCGTGATTCACAACGATTTGAAATAAAGTAATACCCAGAAATACAATTTTAAGTTTAATTTCTACTTATATATGTCCTCTATCATGAGAGAAAAATGTCACAAGAACATATTAAAAACACCAAAAACAATTTTCATTGGAGTGAGTCTTTAAGCCTGTGCTCAGAAGCACACATGAACTCCAGGAACTGAGGAACTTCCATGGCCTTTGGTTCTGTCCTCATAGAAAACAAACGTGTCGGAATGTCAACATCATGGCGATGCCATTTTCTCTAAGCTGTTTGTTTTAAAGCAGGAGAAATCCACTAGAAAAATTATCAGAGATTAATTTAGGACAAAGTGGGTGGAATGTCTGGGCAGAAAACATGCAGGTTATTATATAAATGTTTCTCATGGTAAATACTTTTATAGCACTTTATAGTCACAGTCCCATTCACCCATTTGCATACTGATGGAGACTTTGTTGCCAAAAACTGGCGCCAACCTATGACCACCAGATGCAAAGTGGGGTTCAATGTCTTGCCCAAGGAGACATTGACGAGGGCAGGCAAGGCGGGAATTGAACCTGCGATCTTACAATTAGAGGTCACCATGACTGCGCAATGTGAGTTTTTGTTTGGAAAGGAATCAAGACTGAAGGAAAATAACATCAACTTGTTCTCGATAGTTGCTGGGACTGCACTTCAGCCCCCCATCAGGGGAAAAAAAAATTTCCCTCCAAAGGAAACATTTGACAACTTGAGGGACTTGGACTTAAACTTAGAAACCATTTCCAGAAAAAGATAAGCTAAACAGGAAGAATCAGCTTGTTACATTGATCATATGATGCCAGTTTGGGACATAAGTAAGCACAAGGACCAACAAACCAATCGCACATGAGGAGCTTTGTGAGTAAGATCCCCCCGCCCACATACACACACATACATGTACTTTTGTAGCTGCTGCGTTAGTAATGTAAACCTGGGGGGAGATGAGTGGTATGTTTGGGAGGTGCTCCCTCCATCATGATCTCACTACAGATCTGTGACAATCAAAGGACGGATTGACAGCAGTTTTCCCCTAAGCACGCCCTGTTACACTCCCCACCCCCATGATGGCTCCGTGAAGGTACTTTTACAGAGAGAGCTCTCTTTTCACAGCCGGGGAAAATTGTTGGCTGTAAATTGCTCTGGCGTCTAAAAGATCTGCTCTGCTCTCCTTTAGAAAATTGCTTTGCTACACTCAAAAACAGGTGGATTGCAGCATTAGCATAACAGCATTCAGACAAGAATGAGCCCCGGTGGTGGTGGAAGGGCTCCTGCGTACAACTCAGCGTACATTGAAATGAAGTTTAAAAAAGCTGCAGCCTGAGATGCTTCACTTATTTTTTTTTTATTCAAAACCCTAAATAAAAAATAGAGGAGTTAAGGCTGGTTCTAGAAGCAGATGTGTCATCACTCATTACTACAAGAGAACAGTGCATGTCCTTTTCTGTCTTGTAGCCATGATCCTCTTACAGCTCATTTCAAACACAGCTGCAGGTTAGAGCATCAAGACAACGATTGTATGATTGGTGAAAAATGCAGTAAGACAGGGTAGTTATGTGTAAAGCAGTAGTACATCTACATCACACAGTTTGATTATAGTGATGGGCTATACTCTGTCTGCCAATGAAAATGTCTGTCTAGTATTTGAGTGCAGTTAAGGATTCTTGTATTTCCTTAAAGACCCACTCTAAAGAAAATTGTGGGTTTGATGTTTTTAACATGTTCTTGTGGCATTTTCCTCATGATGGAGGACATATGCAAAGAAATTTAAGCTTAAAATTGCATTTCTGGGTTTTTCTTTATTCAAATTGTTGTGAATCAGGAACAGATGCAAAACTGTAAAAGCTTTTAGATGTGACTTAGACACTACAAAGACAACTCACAAGCTCGTCGCCCTGCTCCATTCTGATGCATCCACATGCAGACAACAAAACCCATGCATAAACGACTTTGCTTTCCTCGTCTGAGCCACCATCTGGCTAAAAACTGTATGGAGAACCCAGAAGGATTGAGGGTATAGCAGCTAACCTGTACAGAACCAAATATGTTCTTTAATAATCAACGTCCCATTAGGAGATGAGCTGGAGGTGCCTCTCTGCTATATTGTGGGTAATTTATCATAACCTAAGATAACATAAGATTCACGTGTCTAGTGGAAAAAGGGGAAACTAAAGGAAATTAGGAAAACTGAAGGAAAATATAAAAACTGAAAAAAAAGTTACATTTGGAAAATAAATTAAAAAATATCAACAATATGTACATAAACAATATTACAAAAAGTAGAAAATAAGGAAACAAAAATGACAAAACAGCAGTAAAATGAAGGAAAGACAAAATTGAAAGAAAAATATAAAGAAAACCCTAAAATAAAGAATAGGGGAAATTATATTGTGAAAAGTAGTAATTCTCTTGATTTAAATATTAATTGCAAAATTAAATTGAGGCAGACAAAGGCGAGGCGACAAAGAAGAAATGGAAGAGAAGTTAAAAAATGGGGCAAAGAAAAAGTCAAAATAAAGAAATCAATCGAGAAAAACTGTCAGACTAAAAAAAAAAACCTAAATAAAGAATGAATTGTGCAAACAGAGAAAAGGGTAAAAATAAAAAAAGCAGATGCTATGAAAATATTTGTGCAAGGAGTAGGTTAAAGAAAAAACTCATTAAACATAATAAATCAAAATAGAAATTAAAGCCGCAAGCGGCGTTGTATGGCCCGCAGACGCAACCCGCCTTCCACGCCCAACTCCACGCACCACCGCCGCCCTCACCGCCCTCACCGCCCTCAACGCCCTCACCGCCCACCTTTGATGAGGGATAGTAAATGCTGCATAAGCTAAAAATGCTAATTATGCTAACTATGCTAGCTATGCTAATTTGGCTAAAAGTGCTAGCATAGCGATCAGCATCATCAACTCGCTCGGATAAACACATTACCTAAAATGCTAATTATGCTAATTATGCTAGTTATGCTAATGTGGCTAAAATTGCTAGCATAGCGATCAGCATCATCAACTGGCTCGGAAAAACACATTACCTAAAATGCTAATTATGCTAACAATGCTAGCTATGCTAATGTGGCTAAAATTGCTAGCATAGCGATCAGCATCATCAACTGACTCAGAAAAACACATTGTTTAAGATGCTAATTATGCTAACTATGCTAGCTATGCTAACAGGGCTAAAACTGCTAGCATAGCGATCAGCATCATTAACTTACTCAGAAAAACACATTGCTCCATTGGTGAAAGCTACATGTCATGAGTTGACAAAAAACCCACTTTTTTTCAAAATGGCGGCTTTTCTGTTGATTTTATCTCCATAGCAACCATTTTATGTTTTGTTTGCCTCGGGAAGACGAACGGATTGACGTCAGTTTCGGGCAAATCGGGAAAAGTAAACTTTTTGTTGTCCTTAGCAACAGTGGTTTTATGCTAACCACGCCCATATTCCTTATATGTCCTTGTCCAGTGTTTTTCAATGTATTCAGATCCAGGCATAAATGCAAGCATTCAATTTTCACTGTATTGTATTGAAAGGCATGGGAGTTATAACAGTGCGCCACTTTGCTAGCTCGCCACGCGCACGCCGTTCAAATTCTACAACTTCTAATTCCAACATTTTTTCCACAGTAGCTTGCCATTGATGCCCAAAAAGTTTCGAGATGATCGATGAAAATTCCAATGACAAGTTTACGTTTGAATCTGATGGTAAAGGTGTTTTTTATAGAAAATTCAAGATGGCGGCCTTTTCCCGAGGTCAAAGGTCGACGAAACTCCAGAGGTGATTGTAGACTTACGCTAGGGACAGGTGTGTCAAATTTCGTGAAAATCCCTTGAAAAAAAGTTCATTTTTCCATATTGTGTAAAAACGCGAAAAACTCAAAATGGCAGATTTTGGCACAAAATGGCCGCCAAACCATAGGTCGTGTTGCCATCACGTAATGATTTCAAAAGTTTGATTGGATATATCCAACAAAGTTATCTGGGTTTCGTTAGCCAATTCTTAAAAAAAAAATACGAAATTTTTTTTTTTTGCCGAGTCAGCACTTTTTTTTGCGATCGTTTTTTGCTTACCACGACCACATTCCTTTATCGATTTTGTCGTATGTGACATCATTTTGTTCAGTGTGGGTCAGGGAATCGCATATTTCATTTTCAAGACATTCCGATAAAATATGTGCGAGCTAGCTAAAATGGCGGCGGTTGCGAATTCGCCACGCGCACGCCGTTCAAAATCTACAACTTCTAATTCCAACATTTTGTCCACAGTAGCTTGCCATTGATGCCCGAGAAGTTTCAAGACGATCGAAAAAAATCCCTAGGACGAGTTTTCGTTTGTATCCGTTACTAAAGGTGCTTTTTTCGGAAAATTCAAGATGGCCGCCCCTTCCCAAGGTCAAAGGTCAACGAAACTTCTCTGGTACTTGTAGAATCAAGCTGTTGGCATCTGTATCCGATTTAATGAAAATCGCTCAAACAAAAGTGACGTTTTCCCATATTGTCAAAAAACACGAAAATCGCCATTTCTCAGAGTTCGCCACAAAATGGCTGCCAAGCCGTAGGTTGTGTGGCCATCCCATAATAATTTCAAAACTTCTTTGGGATATCTCCAACAAGTGTGTTTTGGTTTCGTAACTGTATTTCAAAATATTTTTTTTTTGCCCCATAGGCAGATTTCGGCCCATTCATTTTTTTTACGGGAACGCTCGCCGTGATGTCATCGACTTCGGGGGGGTGACGTTCTCTTTGCCGAAAATTCATTTTCAATTTATCCTAGGTGTGTGCCAATTTTGGTGAGTTTTCGGGTATGTGGCGGGGGTCAAATTTGAGCCCAACGGATCCGTTAGTAGACAAGAAGAATAATAATAATAATAAACATTCGAAAAACAATAAGAAGTTTTTTCCCCAGGGTGCTTCCTATGTATTTCAATGCAGCCTGTCTTTTACTATAGGCTGGGCATGTCTTTTTGGCTTTAAACCCGTCCTTTGAGGGCTTTTTGGGGCTTTTTCGTGTTTTTGTCGTCATTTCTGCGATTACAATTTTGTCGTTTGTGCGTTGGTGTTGTGCGTGTGTGTGTTTTTTTTTGTTGCGTTACACAATTGTCGACTTGTTTTGTGCTTTGGGCGACTTTTGACCCCATTTTTTGGCGTTTTGACGCGTTTTTTTGACGTTTTGGGGCTTTTTGAGTGTTCGACCCTCGTAGCAGTTACAATATGGTCCTTGCAGTTGTGACTGCTGCGGGCCATAAAAATCAAAGAAAATGATATACAAAACATATAGGAGGATGGTGGGAAAAAGAGCATTTTTATAGATGTAAAACAATTCTGAGCTTTGGATTTATGTCCAAATATGGCATTTCATTAAGAAAATTTAAAAATGCCAGAGATTTCAGAGATTTATTTACACATTTTAGTCTGTCCTTTTAAAATAAGCAAGTTCACAACACAAAGGTGGGTTAAGTCAGACAGATCATAGGGAACAAACAAACTGCACTGCATGTTTATTACTTTGTGTGTTTTCATTGCAAACTGCACAATACTGACCACAGAAGCTGCTGACTTTTTTTACTGCCAACATCCAGGCTGTACCCTGGCTTCAGTAGGTGAGATCGGCTCCAGCAACCCCTTGACCCCCACAAGGGATTAAGTAGGGTTGGAAGATGGATAGGTGGATGGATAGCATGTTCACAACTTAAAAGAGCTTATGTGAGAGGACATGTGAGGAGCAGGAAATTCCCTTCTGTGACGGAGAGAGGTTCCTCCGTGTCTCTGGCCTGCTGTGTGGTCACAAGACACAGAGGACTCTCAGTGAGTAGGGGCGTGCACACTTAGCATGTCTGCTGCAGCTCACAAGCCTTTCATGAGCTACTGCAGATTTGGCTTTGTATACCTCTACGTAGCTACATATGAAATGTCTGGCTGTTAGTAAGCAGATTGAGTATAATCTGGACCAGAATGATTATGTGATGTCGCACAGTGCTCAATAGTGACTGTAGATGAAGGCGCTGACACTGGCTTTAGCTGCTGCAGACTGGGTCCTGCATGGATGAGTTGCAGCTGGGGTAGAGTGCTGCTGCCGGATCATGCGAGTCCCAACCGAGTTCCTCTTCTGGTGCCACAGATAGTAACTTCCACTAACACAGAGTGACAGGAAATCCAAGGGACATCGGGGGCAGAGTGAGGCTGTGATTGCTCATGCTGATGGTGGCAGTGTGGTCACCCTCCCCTGGCCTGGTTTCCGTGACGTGCTCGTCTGCCCCCTTGAAGGAATGGCTCTAATAAGCTGGTGCAGATCAGGGCAACTCTGCATGACAAGGCGGGCCAAGTCCACATGCCTGAGGTGATGCACAACCCCCCGCCGCCGCCACTGTCTAGAGCTGGGCACAGTGTGACACGGGACACTTGGTCGGATGAGCTGCTTCACATCTTCACTAGAGAACACCGTCCATTGAATGATGCCAGCTTATTCTTCCTGATCTGTGTTGTTTCGTTGTTCAGCAGAACTTGGCTGCCCAAAATGTGACATGAAACCCTGCACTCCAACGGGAAGGAGTCTGAGAAGATTCATGATTGTTCTTTTTTTTTTTTTTTTGTCCTTGTTTGGAGCGTTAAAGAATGTTGTTACCCATCCTGCTTCAACACTCCCTTCAGGCACTAAGGAAGTGTCCACCACAATTCTCTGTTTTGCGAGTCCAAATTATTTCTGATGTCAAACAAAACAAAAGCAATATGAAGAGGCTTTTTATTTTTAGACCCAACAGTGAGGTCATCCAAGGCCGGATTTAGGCATGCTGTGATGGCCCCCAAAAATCCAAAATGATCTAAAGAAATAAAAGTACAAATAAAAACACAAACAAATAAAACAGGAAAAATAAAATACAAAATGTAAGGATGGATGGATATAAAGAGAAAAAAGAAAAAAAGGTAAATGCAGCCACAACAGAGCACAAACGCAATGCATTGTGGTCTATATTTGCCAATCTAGTAAGCATGGATGCACACTGGTTTTTTGCAGACTTGTGGGGCACTTCATTTTGGAATTGTAGATTCAGACAGCACTACACAATTGCAAATGCGCTATGGTGCACTATGTAGTTAGTAGTGAAGGAATTCGGACATAGTCCATGTCTACATTCCTAAAGATACGGCATTGCTATCATGTAATTGGGTGATTAGAAATTTGCGCCTACAAGCAGTTGGACAGGTGTGCCTAATAAAATGGCTGGTGAGTGTAGACTGGTAACCCACTGTGTTTACATTAGCCATATTATACTATCAAACTAATCAAACTGTTAATCAGTCAGGCTCCTAATCAGTCAGCCTGTTAGTCAGGCTGCATGCATTTAGCCAGAAAGGTTGTCCTTGTTTAATGATGAGCCTGTTTATAGAGCCTCATTATCGCTGCTTATTAATTTGGAGTGTTTGTGATAGTCCCCCTCTGCTTTAATGATGGCTTCATTTTCAGGCTGCAGAAAAGAAATCATTGTTTCTGATTTCCAGACCCCCCTCCCCCACCTTCCCACATGTTAGTTCAATCAGGAGTTCAGATGTCCTTGCAAGATGCTCTGCAGGTGGATTAGGGGTGCAGCAGATTTTACAGCTTGTACCCTGTTGAAGTGTGTGGGGGACGCTGTGCTACAGCGTGCTGTCACTGAGGGATGACAGAACACAGCCAACATTATTCCACACTCTCCCCCCTAACAGAAGCTCCTTGGGGAATCTGGATCAGCAGGGATAAAGCCAGATCCTGGAGAGTAGCTGATTAGCATGAGTGTGAAGGAGTACAGAAAAGCTGCTGTTCACTTTACCATCATGCATGCGTTTCCTTGTCCTTTCCCAGTTTTTTTCCATGACTTTGCTATTTTTTTTTACAGGTTTTACTTTTCTATTGTTCCTTTCAGTTGATCTTCTGGTCTCATCTGCACCAAGAACTTCTACAACACACACAAAACGATTAATCTAAACTCAAAAGTTCCGCTGGAACCGGGAGACACAAGAGTGCCAGTTTCAAAGCTTTAGGCACCTCATTGTGAAGAGCAGCAGCTTTAGGAAGAGAGAAAATCTGCTAAAATGGAAGCATGGACAGATGTGCTCTCACTGACCCCCCTCACCCAATGAGGAGATGCTTTTGCTTTACTAGTCTCCATCTCATCTCCACCCTTCGCTGCACAGCATGTGCAATTCTCATAAGCCATAACAGTGTAGACCCATCAAGCTGTCAGTCAGACAGAGGGATGATATCAGGTTCTCAGCGTGGAACCATCAGCTACAGGTTCTCAGCTGGTGGCTCTTCAATGATCAAGAATATTTAATTTGATGGAGACATTTATGAGGGGATACTGCTTTATCTGAACAAAGTCATTAGTTTCAGGTCACTTCTTGATGTGCACATGCCTATGTGTGTGCAGCTTGTTTTGGTGAATGTGTCATCTCTGACCTCTGACCTCTGTTTCTGGCAGTGCTGAGTATCCGTGGTGCACAGGAAGAAGAACCTCTGGACCCTCAGCTCATGCGGCTGGACAATATGCTGCTAGCCGAGGGCGTGTCTGGTCCAGAGAAAAGCGGAGGCTCGGTGGCAGCAGCCGCTGCAGCGGCTGCTTCAGGAGGGGTGGGGGTCGACAACTCTGCAGAGCACTCAGACTACAGGGCCAAGCTGTCCCAGATCAGACAGATCTACCACACAGAGCTGGAGAAATATGAGCAAGTGAGACATGCATCTTCAACTTTCCAAGAAAGATGGGAACCTCTGAAGGTTTCTTTGCTTCTTTCCAAAGCAAAAATATGAAAATAAAAAACTGCATTAACTTAATTGAGTCAGAGGATTATAATAATGGACCTTCACTGGCAGCCCATAAGCTTCATCCTGCAGCTTGCAGGAGGCAGCATCATTGTTCTCGTTGTAACTCTGCTCCTTCTCTGCAGGCTTGTAACGAGTTCACCACGCATGTGATGAACCTGCTGCGAGAGCAGTCGCGAACGCGGCCCATCTCACCCAAAGAGATTGAGCGCATGGTGAACATCATCCACCGCAAGTTCAGCTCCATCCAGATGCAGCTGAAGCAGAGCACCTGCGAGGCTGTCATGATCCTGCGCTCCCGCTTCCTGGATGCCAGGTGAGTTCAATACTGCACATGCCTTACCCTGCAGCCCGAACGTGAACCTTCCCTCTAGATAAAAGTTCTTCACCTCTGCTTGTGGCTGCTTGTGGATTTGTATATGTCTAGCTCTGGGACAGCGGATCACAAATTTTCTTAGCAGCAGGAAACATACCTTGCATTTTCCTCTGCTATAAGGTTGGATGTTTAGCTCTGCAGAAAGTAGAAATTATGTTTGGCAATACATAATGTCAGAAAAAATTATTAGATTATTACATCAAACAAGGTTAATAATTAATCCCATTTCTGACTGTAAAATTAACTATTGCATTCACAAGTATTTGATTGTCTCAGGTTGACCCAAATAAATGAAGTAACATCCCTTTTTTGTTCTGAAAAACGTGCAATAGTACCTCCCTTTTCTGGTTTCTTATTTTGTTTCATTTTTTTAGCATTTCAGTCAAATTTCTGGAATATTTTTTTTGTTTTCCAAAACATTTCATTTCTATATTGTTTCATTTCATTTGGGTTTCTAGAATTTAGTTTTGATTTAGTTAGGTGTTTTTTGTTAGGGTTTTAATATTAGTTTGGCTCATTGAATTGTCGTTGTGATATTTAATTTGTTTACTTGAGTGGTTTGTTTATGTGATTGATACTTCAGAGCCACCGTACTTAAAATGCATCCAGTAGATGCCTTTTACAGCATCTTGCCCTGAAAAGCTCCTCTGTCAGGCTGTCCCTCTATCTCACTGCTCATTGCATTTCTGTTACCCTCTCTTACCATCTAACCAATACTTTATCACATTGTTCTGCTTCAGCACCATTCTGGTTCACTTTCTTAATGTCACCTTGCCTCATGATTGCTCAGCCTTACTCTTTTTTTGTTCAAATCAATTCAATTCAATGTTTTTTCTATGGCCCAAAATCACAACAACAGTCATCTCAATGGGCTTCGTACCGGTAATTGTAAAGTAAACATAAAATTCTAAACTGAACTCCGAAGCCTCAGCTCACTGTTGCTCTGCCTTCCTGCTTTGGTACCACTCTACGTCCTTGTCGTTTTGTCTTACTTTCTCTCTGTTTTGCCGTCACTTTGTCTAACTGTCTCTGTGTTTTACTGCTGTTCTGGCTAAATAGTCCTCTGTCAGTTTGTCTCATTTGTCTCCAAACCCCCTACTAGCACTCCTTATTTCTGTAACTTTGTTTAGCTATTGTTTTTTCTCACTGCCTTTCCTCCTTGCCATTGCTCTGTCTAACTACCTTGCTTAGCCTCTTCTTGTCTGCGTGTCCCTGATTCACCGTCACTCCAGCTGCTGCTCTTCTTTGCTGCCAGTCTTGCTTCTGCTCTGTCTAGCTGCCATGCTGACACTGTCTCCCTGCTACTCTTCTGCTCTGCCTTGCTGTAGTCCTTTAGATCTGTCTTACTGCTGCTGTGGTTGACTGTGTCACTGTAGTTCTGTCGTCCTGTAAGACACTCCTCTGCCTTGCTGCATTCTTTCACAGCCGCTCTGTCTCATTGCGTCTCATTTTGCTCTCTACTTACAGGCGAAAAAGGAGAAACTTTAACAAGCAGGCTACAGAGATACTGAACGAGTACTTCTACTCACACCTCAGTAACCCCTACCCCAGCGAGGAGGCCAAGGAGGAGCTGGCAAAAAAGTGTTCTATCACAGTGGCCCAGGTACAGCCCCCTCTTCACACCATTCTTTACATCCCAGAGTGTCCGTCAGGTTTACATGATTCTCATGCAGACTGGAAAACAAGACCCTTCAGCTCACTGGTCAAATACATACAGAGAAACCAGAAGCTGGAGGTCAGAAGGCAAGTTTGATTTCAGAAATGATACAGAAAGACTGAACAAATCTCTTGAAAACGTTTCCACTTAAGATGATGTTCTGTTGTTCTGATCTATCTTACCTATCAATATTTGTTATACTGCGCTGGCACTTATTTATATGTTTTTAATAACGTTAAAACAGCTTTTAGCATAATAAAAACTGGGTTATGATATCAATATATTTATTCTGAAATACCGTTGACCTTCATGTGCCAGATTTAGCCACAAGCAAGTTGTGCCAGGAAGGAAATTAGATTTTACACCCTGTCCAGGGTTTACCCTCCCTTCGCCCTACATTAGCTGGGATAGGCTCCAGCAACCAGTGGCCCTACATTTGACAAATTGGGAGTAGAAGATGGATGAATGAACTCCATAACTTTGGTTTTTATTTGAATACTGTTTATCGTTTTCTTTGGGTTTTCCACATCATAGAGACTCTTCAAAGAGTCCATTAGGCATAACAGCTCTAGTCGATGTTGACTGATTGTTGCTTCCGTGAAATCTTATGACAGCTGCAGTCATGGTGACATAATGAGACTTTTAATGGCAAATCATTTCACTTCGACACTAATGCAGATTCACAGCAGCAGGTTGTTCAGCCCGCTGCTGACAGTGGCTCTCTGCAGTCTTACAAACACCATTAAAGCCCATGTGAGCGAAGCGCAGCATTTGTGTTTTGGGCTCTTTCATTTCTCCTTTATTCAAATAATGAACTTCATTTTGTCTTTCTGCTCAGGTTTCCAACTGGTTTGGGAATAAAAGAATCAGATACAAGAAAAACATTGGTAAGTTCCAGGAGGAGGCCAACATGTACGCTGCGAGAACTGCCGTCAATGCGGCTAATGCATCCTCACATGGAAGCCAAGCAAACTCACCCTCCACTCCCAACTCTGCAGGTGAGACAGGAAGTCTCTGGCTCTGTGCTTCCTCTCTGTGGTTTACTGCCAGCAATTCATGGCATTTGTAAAGATTAAGAAAGTACTTAAAGACAAACATTACTTACTAATTTTCTTAATACTATTAAATTATCTAGTCAACAAATGCAGAACCTGCCACTCTCCAAAATCACCCCATTCTCCAAACCCTGATTGTCCTGTTCCTTTGGTCCTGAGTAACTAGATACAATTCAGTTCTGTTTATTAGTTTAAGTACCAGTTCACAACTGAAGCTGTCTCAAAGGACAACACAAAAGGTGCACGGTGGCTGTTGAGGCCACTTTGTCCTCACTGTATTCTACTATTGCCTGTCCAATGGAGTAGATTGGATTTTTGGAGTAATCACTGTGCTTAATGGGCAATAGATGACAGCGGGGGAAAAAATACCTCTAAATGGAAAATTAGAAAGAGACCTCCAGCAGAACCAGCCTCAGAAAGAGTGACCATCTGCTGGGGTCTAAGGCGGCTGGAATGAGACAGACAATCACATCAATGTTGAAACATCTGTTAGAAGACAAAAGAGACATGGAACTGCAACAAAGAGAGATCGTATTTTACTTTTTGTCGACTGATGATGCCCATCTTTAAGCTCATGAACAAAGAAAACATCAAATCAGGCCAATGTTTTATGTTTGTTTTTGGTAAATTGGAGAAGCAAGATATGTGTACCATCACAATAATCAACGTTTTTTTTTTGTCTTTGTAACAAAGAGGCACAGCTTTGAAATTAAGCTCCATGTCAGGAGATATTCATGAAGTTTGATTTTCAGTACAGAACTTCAGACTGCTGCCAAAACATTTAGGCTGAATTTGAATTCTTCCTCTACCCATACGCCCCCTACATTTAGCCCCCCAGAAGGAGAGTTATAGAAAAATAGTGTCTTCTAATTTGGAGCCCTCCACTGCAAGGGTTTGCCCTTCAAAAATCTATTTTGAACACCCCTAGCCCTCCAAATGCCCCAACAATTGAAGGGATAGGGAAAAGCCAGGGGGGGTTGGGAAAGAATTCGGATGGGGCCTTATTGTTTCATCCAAGTTGCTTGCTATTAACTAGTTCAGTAGAACCAGTTCATTGGATCTGGTTGCTGTGAAAACCACAGAAGCTGTTGCTAATTACTACCTGAAAGAGGAAGCACTTGTCATTCTGTACTAAATCTGCCCGGTATCAAACTTTACGCAATCAAACGATTCATTTGGGAAATGTTCTCGTTTCAGAAATGTGTGCGACACAAATGTGAATTTGTATCTATATCCATCAGAGTGTTAATTATATGAAGGCAGTCTGATAGGGCAGCTAGTCTAAAACAAGAGCATGGATATTTGCGACATTTGTATTTTTATTTCTGCAGACAGCAGAGGCTGAGGAATGTGTTTTTCTGTAAAACACCTGCTGGTCCATATGAAACATATGTCCATATGTTAAAAGAGGTAAACCAGAACGCCAATTTTGCAGTCCAGACCAACTGACTATTGATGTTCAAGCCATATTTTAGAAACGTGTTGCTCAAGTCCCAGACATTTCTTGGCACCTCAAAGACCTCAGACCCACCAATGGTTGGCCCAGTCCTGAAGTGCAGAGTTCCTGTTTTGGCGTGGAAGAATTGTTGGGATTGAAAAGAGCTTCCATGTATTCATTCCACCACCTTACAACACCCCTGTCGAAAACAAATGTTACGTTCTCATGCCGTCTTCTTCTACATCCTCTGCTAAAGTCTCATAACAACACATTTGGCACACTGTCTTTTAGGACGCCCCCTAGAAATTTTAAGACTTTTAAGTGCGCTTTAGGGTCGTGAAAATATGGTATATTTAGCATTTTCTCGTGGCTAACGTGCTTTTCTGAAAGAAGGGGTCCAAAGGTACATTCATGGCTCCACTACTGTCTTTGTGTTCTGAGCTGAGATTGGTTGCAGCCTGCACATGCTCACACAAGGAGGACCCAAATCCTCCTAAAAGACAAAGGAGGATGTTTCTCTGCTCCTTATGATAGTGTAGAATGAGCATGCAGGTTTACACGCTCCCTCTGTGTGACAACATTAGCCCAAGCACACTCAGGCATTCCTCCTGGAATCATGGCTGACCTTTACATGCTCCTGTCTCATTGCAGGTTCTGCTGCTTCTTTCAACGTATCCAACTCCGGGGACCTGTTCATGAGTGTGCACGCTCTCAACGGGGACTCCTTCCAGGGGGCACAGGTGGGAGCCAATGTTCAGTCACAGGTGAGTGTGTAAATGTAAGAGCGTATAAACTTTAACATTCCACTGTTAGCATGCTCTTCCTTTAAATGTGTTCTCTTCTCCATTCGATTGGCTACATTTTGATCTTCCTTTTTAAATCAAATCAGAGATGAAGAATTGGACATGTGTCTCGGACTTCTGTCTTACTAAAATTTCAAATGCAAGGGACTCAACACTTGACAATAACCTGGTTTTGGGACTTGTAAAAATATAGTTGTTTTACCATTTTTCAAATTATGCCTCTTATTCTGTTCCCTCTATCTGTTTTAAATGACTATGACAGTTTGTGACTATAAAACAGACTCATAGAGGTGTAGGACTTAAGAATTTACCTAATCTTCTGACTAAAAACTGAATACTTCACTAGAAATGTTAGCTAAAGTTTTAAGAATTTGCTTGGAATTACAGCTGAAGACTTGAGCCTTGACTTGGAGGTGCAAAAAGTAAATTGTAAGCATCTCTGGATCTTAGTCTTTCTTAATGCTACTTTGTCATTTCATCTATTCTTTCTTGTAATTTGCAAGAACAGGCTCTCAGTTGACGCCTCTCCAATTTTAACATTCCTTTCTGAAAAAATGCTCTCACTGCATCTCTACTGCTGTTCCACAGGGTTCTAGTTCAGGCCTCCTTCTCTCCTCAGCTTTAAACCCTATATCTGAGTGCCGTCATTTGCTTATTAAGCTTTTCTTACTATTTTAATGTTGAGGAAACAACATTTTTCCTGTCTTATGATAACTTTTTCATCTTTTCTGTTTGATAAAAGAAAAACCTTAAAAAAATATTCAACTTTACCCTTTTAAGGCAGAACTCCTCGCCCTTTCTTCGATTTTTTTCCATGAATCACAGCAGCTTCACCATCAGACCACTTGTTGAGACGACCTTGATAGAAAAATAATGTCACAATCCACAACATCAGAAAGATTAGACTGACTTTCAGTTTGCACAACCTGACTCAAGGCACTTCTCAAATCAGTTTTTTTTTTATTTTACTGAAACTCAAAATTCTGAATTGTTTTGGCATATCTTTTAATTGACAGGGGAGTGGACTCAACAAAGCTCTCACTTTGTTTTGTCCGGCCTCATCTGCCATTCTGGGTTAGGGTAAACATTGTTAAGTTGGATGGCGTTAACTCTCCTCAACTTACTGGTCATATTTCAGGCTTCAATGGTTCAATGCAGAATCTTATGGATGCCATCAGAGATTATCTGTGCTGTTTATATTTGTCTGTGGATGCGACCCCAAGATACTAAACTCCACTACAAAATCCGCCTATTTTTGTGAACGTCTGAAGTCAATTTTCTTCAAGTATGCATGAAGTGTGTGGACCTTTATTTCAAAAGATTCAGCAACAGAAATCCACAAGTCAAAGGACTCTAAGCTGCAATGGTGGGGTGCTTCTGTCCCCCTGCGCCTGCAGCCACAGTCAGTCTGGAACATAATGAGAGCAGGGGTGCAGCTCTGCTGTCAGTGTGTGTGGGGGGGGTTATTCATTACTTTTTCCCGCTGCAGTCTCTCATGGCTTCTTTTCTGTTTCAGGTGGACACTCTCCGCCATGTTATCAGTCAGACGGGGGCGTTCAGTGAAGGAGTCGTAGCCAGTCACATGTACAGTCCGCAGGGCATCAATGTAAACCCCCTTCTTATTTCTTTTTCCTCCCCACCAATTATTTCAGAGCCACAGGGCTCAGGGTGCTTTCTGCACGCTCACCTCATGGGTTACTTCTGCATGTCTCCCGCACGTGCGCACGTGTCAGCCGCCTGTCAGGTTGGATCAGGCCTGCACCTGCAGCCTGCTACGGCCAACTCTGCACACGCAGGTCAACACCCCCCCGCTGCAAGGGCCACTGACCCCCAATCTCCACAGCCAAACTGTTCATCTCACTGTTGTGATGGGAGGGGGAGGAGGTTAGCTGGCGGCAGAAAACAGGCGGGAAATTCGTAACGACAACCCGTGTGTTTTCTGTGAAAATCAAGCAGACAGATGCGGGACAGCACCACAGCCTGCTGGATCATGTTCCCACCATGGTAATGGCCATGACAGCCCAGCCTGCCCCCCCCCCCTCCCCCCGTGCGCCTCACTGTACATATGATAATCTGAGGAAGTGACCGGAGAGCTTCCCGGCACAGTCAGTTTTCCTTTAATGCTTCCTCACTAGGAACATTGGCTCTTTGGGGGATGAGGTTGTTGGAGGTTCTGATGACTGCATTAACATTTTTTGCACATTTTGGTCTTAGAGCTGTTCATTTTTTAAAGGTGGAAAAACATAACTGAGCATAGGTGCACAACCTTGTTTACAAGGAACTCTTAATATAATTAGAAATATAAATAAAATAAACATCTGCTCACACGTCTGAACCAAAAATTATCCTTCCATCTTTTGAACTTGATGAATCGTTTTTGGCTCACGGGGCTGCTACCCAGCTACTGTTTGGAGAATATTGGGTAAACACTGGACCGGTCACCATTCTGTCATATGGCCACACAACCACATTTACACCAAGAGGCAATTTAGAATCTTCAAATAAACTATGGACCATGTTTTTGGACTGTGGGAGGAAGCCAGAGTGCCCGGAGAAAACCCAAGCACGCATGGGGAGAACATGCGAATGTAACCGGATCACTTCTGCATTGTTCTTAAGAAAATAAAAGATGTTGAGACACAGCAGCACCCTTGGAGACCACCTCCAAGGTTTGCGGATCTGACTGTTTTCCGAAAAGTAAAGAAACAGAAATCACAGTGGTAGCTGCCGGTCCTAGCTCCTCTCCCAACAGACACTGAAACAGAAATGCGGGCTGTAAATCAAGCGCCAAACGCATAACAAAAAAAACTGTGAAGAGCAACATAACCCTTGTGCTATCTTATGGGGTCCAGATGACCCCATCCTTACATTGGCGTATTATTCCTACCATGACAAAGGTGGAGAAAGGTGAAGAGAATTTCATGTAATCCATGGACACCAGTAAAGATCAAGAATTATTGGGGAAAAAAATGGTTCAGCGCACTGTCTTGAGGGGTTCAGATGACCCAACTCTCAACTTAATGGGCCTTGGATAGCATAAGGGTTAAGGAGGGGCTACGAAACTTAACACTGAACACGGGGGGGGGGGGGAACTTAGGGACAAGCAACATTTTGTGATCTCATTACACAAACTCCACACGGAAAAGTCCCAGTAGAGCCCTTTCATTGTGAGTTAGAGCATCTTTCCAACTAAAATCAATTAGATGACTGCATGCAGTCTTAACCCCTTGAAGCCTAAATTTATTTCCAGCTATGAAAAAAGCGAGTCACTCATAATTTTGCTTTCAAGTTTCAAGTTTGCTTTTAAATTAAACTTATTTTGGCACCAATAGGTGTCAAGGGGGTAAAATACAGCACACATCACATGGAGTTATTGGAAAATGCTTTTGCAAACATGATTTTTAATGGAAAAGACAAATGTTCACACAGAGCTGGGCACAAAAGCATGACAGAGCCGCCGTGACAGGTCCTGAATGAACACATGCTGCTGCAAAGTTCTGTTCTCCTTCAGCCCAACTTTGGTTGACAGCATCCTGCTGAACATTTCCTCAGTGTCAGCTGACTCTGTCCTCTGTCGTTACTCACACTAACCCCCCCCCCCCCCTCTGTCTCTGCTTGTTTCTCCCTGACAGGCTAACGGAGGTTGGCAAGACGCTCCCACCCCCTCCTCAGTGACTTCGCCCACAGAAGGACCAGGAAGTGTTCACTCGGACACCTCCAACTGATGGACTCCCATCTACTCTTCTATCAATTGACTTGCACTTCCCCCCACCCTCAAACAATTCAAGTGGACATGACACAGTGCAGCTGGGGAAATTTCCACCCCCCCACAACCACCACCACCACCAATCAAACAAAAATGATTTTATCCCTCTGCAACGATCAGCAACAGACTGAGCGCATATATGTGCACTCAGTTGGTGGTTTTCAAGTTCTCATGAACCCCCTCCTCATAAAATCTTTTTGAGATCCACAAAACGTGTGCATGAGGTTATCATAAATACACTCATAGTGGTGTGGGGTTTACATGAGATCTAAGTAAAGTTGTGGTGTGGTCCTCGTAAAATCTGCATAAACATCACAAACATCACACAAGTCCCTAGAAACACCACAGGTGATACATCTCTGCTTTGTAGTCCTTGTATTTGTTTTTTTATTCATGTGGCGTTCAGGGATCTTTTATATTGTAATTTTATTGTATTTTTTCACCCTGTGCCAAAGTTGAGCTCAGAATTGTGATCATGTTTGTTCTGTGTCCCATGGTTTCTCCCACTGAGCCCTAAATTTTGATCACATGACTCCTGTCAGATTCTAACCAAATGTTGAGCATCAGACTCTTCAGATTACAGGACAGCCCATAATGGATCCATGTTTACACCCATCGTGATTCATTCACATTAACTGAAGCACAAAGGTGTCCCATAAATGAAGATGGTCAGAGACGACCCTGCCCCTATTTTTCCTGCCCATTCCAGTGAGAAGGTGGCAGCCAAAGCCCTCTGATTTGGTTGGTGTTTGTGGTGTTCATCTCTGCATCTACACCAATGTCAAGAGTGAGACAGCACACATTGAACAAAAAAAAATATTTCCCAAACACAACATTTTTAAAAAGATTTATTTAAATAAAATTCAAATAATGACGACATTTTGCTTCGAATGTCTTGCCTCACTCAAGTTCTCTGCATCATGTTGGACTTTGAAATCTTTTTCAAAATTCCATGCAGACGATGATACGGAATTTAAATGTTTCCAGCAAGTTCTAAAGAAATTAAAGATCTGGGTAAAAGCTGAAAAATGAAGTGATTTTACTTAGTTGGTCATAAAAATGAAAAAAAAAAGTAGAAAATCAAGTGTGAGTGTGCACAGCTATGTATCCAGATGTGAACATAAATGGCCCATCATCCAGATGTGAGCGTGCACAGCCAAGCATCCAGATGTGCGCATGGCCAGCCCATCATCTTAATGTGAGGGTAAACGGCCTATCATCCATATGTGAGCATGCACAATCAAGAATCCAGACGTGAGCATGCACCCCCATCATCCAGATGTTAGCATCCCCAGCTGCAGCATCACACCAAATACAAAAACGTTGCATTTTAAGCAGCCATATTGCTCTCTGCTGTTGCATGCACTGTGCACAGTCCACATAGATTCAACCTACCAGACACCATATCTGCACAGTCATATCATTTAACCCTTGTGCTATCCTATGACCCCACCCTTACATTGACGTGTTCTCCCTACCATGACAAAGGTGGCTCAAGGTGGAGAGGATGTCATGTAATCCATGGACACCAGTGAAGGTCACAAATCATTGAAGAAAAAATGTTCAGCGAACTGTCTAGTGGGTCTAGATGACCCCACTCCCAATGTTAAAGTGCCTAGGACAGCACAAGGGTTAATCTGTGCTCGAGTGGCACTGAGGGAACCCAGCTGCTTTCTGATACCAAAAACCAGAATCTGATCATTTGAAAAGCTCAGGCGGCTTTATTGAGATTTCATCTTTTGGGGGCGGGCGAGGGAAGTTTGGACTGCTCTGCACTCTGTGCTCAAGCCAAAAAATAAACTGAGGGACAAAATCCCTGAGGGTACAGAAACCTCCAAGTGTTTGTTTGGTGAAAAAGTCCTGTCTTTTTTTGTTTATTTTTTGGTTTCTGCTGTTCCATCAGTCAGACCGGCACATGCAGACTCAAGCTGAACGCACCCCCAGATTCAGAACGTGAGGTCTGTGGGGGAGAGGTCTGGCAGTTGTGTTATAGTCACCTGCACCGCCTTGCAGCACTCAGTCGCTGGACTGACGGCAGCAAGACAGGAAGACAAAAGAAAAATGGTTTTTAGTGTCAAACATCATGAATCTCAATCCAATGAAGGTTTTTAGCTTTTGAATATAAACGCTGAAGTTTGTACGCACTTGTTTTGTTTGTTGCATGTCTTTTTATTCAGAAAAACAACTGTGTTTTGAATGTTTTCTTGTTTTTTTTATAAGGATTTCACAGTAAAATTATGAAGCATTTTGACTTGGAGGATCCGTGCACATGTCCTGAGGTGCACGCGATTGTGTTTTAACCCAAACTCAGACTGTCTTCTGGACAAAAACTGCTCCTTCATTTGTACTGCCCACGTGAGTCCAAATAAACCTTTTTTTCTTGGATAAATTTCACTTTATTTTGGTGCTTTTGCTTGCTGTTGTGGCTGCTTGCTTCACAAAGATGTCCTGTCAGACTGCTGTGGCCTCACCTCAGCTAGCTGAGCATTTTGGGTGGGACGTTTTCACACTTTTGGAAGTGAGGGAAATGTGTCCGCTGGCAGCAGACAAGTGTCTTTCCTTCAACACTGCCCCCTCTCTCCCTGAACCCACAAACACACAAAGGAATGAGCTGTACTTATCTCTCTCTATCAGATACAAAGCAGCTGTGCATCCATTCCTCCCTGTTGGTGAAGAAAAGCAGGCGGAGGTTTGAGGATGAGGAAGAGGCCCCAGCAGCACTCAGAATCTGTGAACAGAGGCTGTGACACATGCATTTGCACATGCACTCCTGCACATAGGGCTGCATATCTTTAGTTTATTTGTGAAACCAAACAACACTGCAGCTCAACCTTTAAGTGATGAGGTTTTGCAGTCAGCACCTGTACTCCATCACCTTCAGGTAACAGGCTGATGAATGCTTAAGATCACCTCCTTTTGTCTAGTTTTAATTTTTTGTTTGTTAAATTTGAGCTAGGACTAAAATGGGGCCAGCCAAATATTCTCTCAGGCGCCCCTTGAGATCCTGTCCATCTTGATGTAAAAGTTTTTCTCAGTATAGGGCAGTCGGTTTTAACTCGCAAAGATAAAGACGATGTCTACATCTCCAAAAGCCGGGTTCTGAAGATGAATGGATATTAGAGGTGGAGTTGTATATCAAAAAATACCAATGTAAGGATTTACTTACCATATGGGTAACTTTATGGAGACTTCTGACTTTGTGTCTCCCAGATTGGTCTTTTGTTCAGGTTTGTTCGTAAGCAGAGATGTCTTTGTTCAACTCTGAGTTAAGGAACGGAGGGTGGATGTAGGTCATACAGCCAGACAGGATCAGAGCAGACAGAGGGCCAACACTCACACAGGAACAAACCCCCACCACCACCATTGTCAACAGCAATAGTTCCTTGCGTTCCCCCTTAAAAGTAGTGACACAACGTCCACCCCCATCAGGCTCAGCGCTGCAACACAGACTCAGAAGAGCAGAGCTCAGGTTTTTCACGTCGTTTCAGTGCAGAAACAAGAGAAAGACACTTGTATAATAAAGGCCACACAAACCAAGCTGCTTTTCTGCGTTTTATTGAAAACATGTCATTGTGCTGATCAGATTCAGCCATAAAGGATCCCATGCTGCCACCTAGTGGCTGCATAGAGAACTTCAAAGGGGGACGTAAAGGTGGACCCAGTAACAGACTGATGTTCCTGCAGCAGAGGGGGGGGGGAGATCACCGGTTGTAAGGGTGAATGGAACCCGATGCAGACTTGATGTTTGTCTTGATGCTGCTTGGCATTTTTCCTGGACAAAACGAAATAAATAAAAATTTGTCTCCAATTCATGTTTAGTACAAAAAACTGAATACATTTTCAGTCTCTACCTGGCTGTCCTTGCTGCTGGGGGGCCACAGGCCCTCCCATACCTGCTTGCTGGTTTGACCCGCCACCAATAGTGACCTGCTGTAACGTTGGACCTCCGCTCATCATGGGCCCCTGCCCTGGGTGGCCAGGGGCCACAGGCCCAGGCGGTCTACACTTGGAGAGTCCCTTCCCAAAAGCCACAGCTGCTACCAAGGCACTGGTGTCTGTGGGGTTGAAGGACGCTTTGTTCTGCCGCACTGCTGGAAGATAAACACCCTCAGCTCAGGACAACCAGGGATTAACACAAACAAGCGACCCACCAGAAGCGTCTGCCTCTCTGTCCTCGCGAGGGTTGTTCAACTTCTCCAGGAGGTTGGAACACAGCTTGTTCAGAGCCTGGATTTGCTTCTGCGGATTGGCACAGACAAACACTAAACACCTTGTAAGCACAGACAACAGATAACAAACGTCCATGCGCCTCCTGACCTGAGCCGACTCAGGACCAATCCGGACCGCCTCTGCACTCAGCTGCTTCTCCTGCTCTTCCACCTCGGGGTCGGGCTTGGTCCTCAAGTGATCTGGCACAATCTCATGACTGAACACCGGGACGCGTTGCTCTGTGAGTTTCTACAGGGGGGTGAACAGGATAGTTAAAGGTCTTTCACCACACAGGACAGCCTGCAAAAGTTGCGGCGATACTCACAGCTAAATCCTCATCCCGGTCCGGAGACAGGAGCAGCGGGATTATGACCTGACTCCGGAAAGCTGGAGTCTTCTCGTTCCTCAGCAGCTTGTTGATGGTGTTCAGCTGACCCGAGAGGAGAGCAAAGTTGTCCAAAACAGATGGCCTGAGGGACAGAAAAGATTTGAGAGGGGGGTAAGAAAACCTTTGCAGCTGAACGTGGAGACACAAACACATTCAAAAAGACGCATGCAAACATAAAAATACACGCACGCAAATACAGACACCAATGCCACAACAAGCTGGCAATTACCATAGCTCTGTGGTGGCTTATTCGTTTTTCTTTAGTTTTTTTTTTTTCCTCTGATTATTATTCTGTTTTTTGACAGAATTGTTGTTTTTTACACGAGTGCAGACTATTTTCCCCCACTTTCTGGGTCTGGGTACATCGTCTACACGGTCAGCTGTTGTTGCTCGACAACAACAAAATGCTGCTGGAGAAGCAATCCCAGATCGCAGGAGATACTGAGGAGACTGGGGTTCTCCTGAGTCTCCAGGACTCTTTTTAATGATGGCGTTGTTGCGCCTGCCCTCTTCTATGGAGTGAGCTGCTGGACGTGGGAATGCACAAACAGGAACAGGAAGAGAAACTGGACTCCATCATGGACACTCATCTTCATCATCATCATCATCATCATCATCATCATCATCATCATCCTTTGCATGGGTGTACTGACTGAGCAGCTTACACCTCGCCGCAGGAAGGAGCACTTTCACAGATCTTTCTTCCTGTCAGCTATTAGACTGCAATGCCTCATAGACACTGGAGAAAAATTATTGTTGTTATTAATTGTTTAAGTGTATTTTTAGTGTTATTAATATCTATCTGATGTTTTGTTGGAGCTACGGCGACAAGGTAATTTCCCCTTTTGAGGGATCAATAAACTAAGACTTCTTCTAAGTGCGCTCGCGCGCACGCACAATTATGCACTCACTTGTTCACTTCGTCTGTTTCGAGGCTTTTATTTATCATAATATAAAGGGGGGGTGCGTTACGTCATAAGGACAGGAGGACCCACCATGTCAAACGTTCGTACTCATTCTCCAGCTTGTAGATGAAGCTGCTCAGGGCGTTTTTAACGTGAGCCACCCGGGAGATGAGAGACTCCACCGCCGCCTCCAGCTGCTTCTCCTCCCGCTGCTGAAACACAAAAAGGACGAGCAGAGAGGCCCGGACAGAGCACACAGCGCCCGAGCTAGCATCAGTCCAAAGTATCGTCCACAATAGGCCGGAAGCAAGAATCACAGACAACCGACTGAAATTATTTCAGACTCACTTGCATTGTTGATCTGTCAGCGACCCGGAAGTCTTCCGGTTTGTACTTCCGTTTTGCGCTTTCCAAAAATATAAAAGGGCTTCTTCTTCTCTGGTCAAATCTGATGGTGTGTTGGTGCCCTCTTGTGGCTACAGCAGGAACCTGAACCACTCGTCCTCTTTTTTTCTCTCTCTCTTCGTTTTATTATTTGTTATTCAATAAAGATTATGTTTTTGAGGGTTTGCACCCTTTAATATTTTTTTTGTCCAAATTCTCTGTTTCAGGCCAAAATAATGTACTAGAACTGTCCCGTCAGAGTCATTCATCATGTCTGTACTGACTTTTTTTTAATAGAGAATCAACGACTAGAGTCGACTAAGCAAAAATGAGAAATCGCAGCAACCAATCAAAGTGAAATTGAAGAGCTGGTAGCAGAATCAGAGGATGAGTCCTGCAGACAGATGTGAAGGAAGCACAGAGAGGGTGCAGCTTACAGGGAGACAGAGATAAAAGCTCAGAGCAGAAACGATTGTTTTAGTCTTCCTGGTATTTATTACAAACAAATGATATGTTCTGTGTTTTTGTTTGTGTGGGATGGGATCATGGGTCTTCTTGTGTAACAAGCTGTGTATTGTTCCCTTATCTTTAGCGGGAGCTCCAAATGTCCCAGAATCTGGGCCAACCATAACAAAATCAGTTCTTTTCAAGTTTATCTGAGTAATCAACATGATCTATTTAGTTCGGCTGTACTATTAACATTCACCGGTCCAGGCATCAGACTGAAACACAAACCTTATAAAAACAGAGACCTGATTGTTGGTGCAACCTTGGAGAAGAGCTCTCTGACCTAAGGCCTCAAAAGTGTGTAGTTAGACTGAATTCTAACACCATTTGACCCAACAGTGGTCTGGTGAACTGCACAGGGTGTGTCCCACCTTTACCTTTCAGTAGCTGGGTGGGCTCTAGGATACCCAGAATACTTTTTTATACACGAATAAAGGTGGTTTAGAAGATAGATAAGCTAGATGAATGTTTCTAGCAGTGTGAACTCTAGATGCAATTGCTATTTTTACTTCAGGATCACAGTTGAGATAAAGTTTGCATGAGCAAATGTCCAGCGTGACAAAAGAAATTAGCCTGAAGAATCCTGAAGTTCCTCAATTAAGCAGTTTTAAGTGTTTTTTTTAGGCCTATTTTTGTACATTTGTAGTTTGATTCAGCAAATGCACAGATCTTCACAACCCCCCACCATGTCTCCTCTCATTTAAGGCTCGTCATCTGGAAACAGGAAGAAGAAAAAACATGGAAAAACAAAACAAGAGAGCTTTATTCTGAGCCCAACCAGACGGTGATGGGAGCAGTGTGCTTTAAGGAAAGGTGGGGGGAGCACACAGATTGGGGCCAGCTCTTCATAGACAGAGAGTTAATGAAGACACCCAGAAAAGTTAAAATAGGATATCCATATTCAACAGGTCTGCACAGTTTTGTTTATTGCTCTGAAATGAGTGTAAAATGGAAACTCTAGAAGTAGTCCTCCACATCGCCCATTTCCACCACCACGGTCTTCAGCTGGGAGTAGTACTCGATGGTCACCTGGCCGTTCTCTCTGCCAAAGCCTGCACAGATCAAGAACTCCGTTTCACCATTTTTCCTCAAGAAGCCTCTTTTTTTTTTTTTTTTTTCCCCAAGACCCCACCTGACATCTTATACCCTCCAAATGGCACTTCCACTGGGCTGATGTTGTAGTTGTTGATGAAGCAGGTCCCCGCCTCCAGACTTTCAGCCACACGATGAGCTCGAGAAATGTCTCTGCAGACGAAGAACAGAGTTCAGGTAAGACCTGACCAGAGACTCCGGAGTGTTAATCTTTGACAGCAACAGGGTCAGAAAATGCAATAAAGCAGTTTTATCTTAAAAGCAAACGTTATCACAGTCTGCGGCTCTCTGCTGACCTGGTGAAAACCCCAGAGGCCAGTCCAAAGGTGGTGTTGTTGGCCCGCCGGATCACCTCCTCTTCGGTGTCGAACGGCAGGACAGACATGACCGGGCCGAAGATCTCCTCCTTCACGCAGGTCATGTCGTCTCTGCAGTTGTCTGTGGCGGGAGAGACAGGAGGTGAGCAGACCGGGGGGAGGAGCATCTGCACACGAGAATGTGTTCCAACTCACCGAGAATGCAGGGAGACATGAAGTAACCCCCCTTCAGCTTGGGATCACTTGGGACAAAAGGCTCTCCTCCACAGAGCACACGGCCCCCCTACAGGAAAAATCCCCACATCATCAAGGGGGTAGTTTTAAAGTCATCAACTTCCAGCTTGTCATGTTTTGGGGCACACCTCCTTCTTGGCCTGACTGACGAACCCTAGCACCTTCTCCAGGTGGGGCTTGGTGATCAGCGCCCCCATGCGGGTGCTGTCGAGGAGCGGGTCACCCACGGCGATGGCTTTGGTCCTCTTAACCACCTCCTCCAGGAACTGTGGCAGGATGTCCTTATGCACAAACACTCTGGTCCCATTGCAGCAAACCTGTGAAAATGAGACATTTTACCACAAGCAGGCACCCCCCACCACCCCACACACACACACAGAAAACAAGTTACCTGCCCCTGTGTGAGGAAGTTTGCCATGAGTGCACCCTTCACTGCGTTCTCCAGATCACAGTCTTTGAAGATAATCAGCGGTGACTTTCCTCCAAGCTCCAGGGTCACCTGCTTCACTCCCTTGGCAGACATCTCCATGACCTGGAGATCACAGAGGCGTCGGTTTGAATCCTGCAGTCTTTCAAGGGTCTCTTAAGCCTTTGCATTAATCTACATTAAAGTCAAAATTTAAAAAAAAAATCATAGTAGTTTCACAGCTACACTGAAGGCAGCGTATTTTATCATGACTGCTTTGTGTAAAATAAAAATTAAAAAAAGTTCATCGATTCCTCAAAAACGTCTGACAACATTTTCCGCTCTATAGGGCGGACTTAAACGGTTTTCAAAAAATGACAGGGTGTCTCATGAACAGATTAATGGATCACCACATGTATGGATTAATTCGGTTTGTGTTTACTGATGTCAAAGTGATTTTTAGAAGTACACGGCACTTTGTCAAAAATGTCCGTCTGTTTTCTATGAGTTGCAGACAAAGTTGGGTGTTATTGTAAAAACGCTAACGTGGCTCACATGTAGCGGCGTCAAACAGTGTTTTTTTTTTTGTTTTTTTCCACATTAGAAACAATGTTGGGAGTTAGCGTAATCGCTGTAACGTTCGTTTTAGTGGTTGAGAGTTCCAGGTATCGTGAATATGCTAACGTGTCGCGTGTAACTAGTGCTAGGGTTACTGTAAACACAGGTAATGAAGTCGGACTGTTTTGTCACGCTTAATGCACCTTATAGTTCAGCTCCACGTATGTGACATAAGTTCAAAATTAGCCAATCAATTGACCGAGTGCCTTTTATTTCGGTGCGCCCCAAATAGTAAACAGAAAACAAAGTACTCTAAAAATGACAATAAGGTTTAACTTCACTTAACTACTGTAAGTGATGTTTTAGGATTAAGTTTTTTGAAAATTAATTGATGAAACTGAGACTTATAGTAGACTTTTAAATCAGAAGCATGTTTTTGTCTTGGTTTATAAAAAAAAAAAATTGTTCATTCAAGAATGCATCAATGTGTTTTTAAGGTTTTGAAGTTAAATCTTTGAATTGTTCCTTTGGTTCAGTTTTAGTTTGTTTATTATCTTTGCATGTGAGCTGAGCGTTGATATTTTTGATCTTCCTAGGGTTGAGCGTTCACCTTTTTCCCTGTTGGAACGCTGCCGGTGAAGGAGACTTTGGCAACCTTCGGGTGATTGCACAGCAGTGAGCCCGTCTCTGCCCCGCCCTGGACGACACAGAAGAGCCCATCAGGGACCCCCGCCTCTTTGTAGATCTCTGCCAGTATGACGGCGGTCACAGGCGTAAAGGGAGACGGCTTGAACACCATGGCGTTTCCTGTTAAAGCAGCAGCATCTCAGCTGTGGGTGCGTTCTCCGCTTCATCAAAACGGGACTTGTGATGCAGAGACCCACCGCACGCCAGAGCCGGAGCGGACTTCCACGCCGCAATCTGGAAGGGGTAGTTCCACGCACCAATTCCCACGCACACACCAAGGGGCTCCCTCCTAGTGTAAGCAAAGGCCCCCCCAGGCAGCTGGACGTGCTGACCTGCAGTCACAGATGCAAATGCAATAGTTTAACTGAGTTTCTAAATGCTTTTCCTCCAAAAGCATCAGAGGTGCCCCCCACCTGCAAGAGTACCAGCCAAACCAGCGTAGTACTCAATGCACTGCCAGGCAACGTCGATGTCCACCAGAGCCTCAGTGATGGACTTGCCATTGTTGATCACCTCCAGCTTTGCAATCTTCTCCCTTCGTTCCTATTTCAAAGAAATGAGATGTTTGGAAATCTAAGAGCTTCTGCCAAGTTCAAAGTTCAAACTCGTTCTTCAGAAAAGAGGAGACACACAGAAGCTTTGGGATTTTAATGAGTAACCATTCTCACACTGCACGCCAGCAGATGCCAGTCCCAGTTTCTGTCGAACAATCATGACACCACAGCCCCCTCCTCACCCTGATGATGCGAGCTGCCTCCAGCATAACCCGGGCCCTCTCCATGCCAGCCTTCTTGCTCCACTGCACGTAGGCGGCGTGAGCGCTCATTATGGCTTCATCCACCTCCTCAGCTCCACAGGGCACCATCTGGCACAGGACTCGACCTGCAACCACACAACAAACGGGTCTGAGAGGTTTGCTGCCAGGGACAAACTGAGCATCAACGGTCCTAAAAAGAGGCCTCACTACTGGGTTTGATTAAACACATCATCTGTCAGGATTTGTGTGTCAAAAGAAATTCTCGTTCATAAACTTAAAAAGAAAAATCATTAAAATACAATGAAGAATTTACCCTGAAACCCAGGGGTAGCTGATGCAGTGTTAATAATGGTGTGATGTGAGCTCAATTTATCGTTTGTGTTTGGACACGAGCAGCTAAATTTGGAAGTACCTTTGGGCATAAAATCTTTTTAAACTAAATATGAGCTTTACAGTGATTTAAAGGACTAAAAAATGTCAACATCTATGCGTTTACCCAGGAGAGAGATGCAATGTTCTTCAGGTGATTTAAAAAAAAAAGATGTATTTAAAGATGAAAACTGTATTTTTGCAGTTTTTAACATGTTTTTGTGGCATTTTTCCTCATATTGGAGGACAAGTATAAATAAACTTGGGCTTAAAATTGCATTTCTGAGTATTTCTTTATTCAAATCGCAGTGAATCGGACAAAAAAGAAAAACAGGTGTTTGAAAAAGAGCTCATTTGTGACGTAGAATCTAGCTGGAAGCTAGCAGGAGAGTGGGGGCAGGCTTATTTCCAAACGGTCAACAGTCCGCCCCACAACTCAGAGGGGAATTTCTGATGAACTATTGCTGCTCTGCAGAAACTACGTCCTAGAAAACAACACAGTTTGTTTGTTTTTTATTTTGGCTAAAAACAGCATCATCATAATTAAAAGACCACTGGCGTTCCCATCTCTTGACTTCAAGACTAATAACTAAAACAGGAATCTTGTCTTTATTCAGCTGCAGAAAGTTGTCTGCCACTCATGTTTGCAAAAAGAGCATCAGCTGATCTTGAATCTTAAGGAGGACCTCTGTGTGTTCTCAGCACAGCTGGAAGGATTGATGTCTGCCTACTGATGATGCTGGAACATAAGTATTTTACAGAAGGTATGAAAGTTGTGAAGCGACCCAGTGCAATAAACAGTCTGTCTTATTCCCCTCCCAAAAAAAGTTCTTTGTGTAGTTTTACAGTATGTTCTTGGCAACAATAAGGAAGGCGTGGTCATCTGTTATGTCACCACCAAAGTGACCACTGGTTCGCCAGGGGGCGTATTAGCCCCACCCATTTTAGAAAAATCTGAAGGACAACCATCCAGCGTGTCACGTGACCTGATCAATTTTTGTTTTGTTGCATTTCGTGGCAGCCACAGCGGGTAGAAGTGTTGCATATCTGGCTTATTCACGTTGTAGTTTATCACGCGCTGCAGAAAGAGGCTCTATCGTTCCCTCGCGCGCGCGCACACAATTACCACATGATGATCTGCGCGCGCTCATTTATGCCGCCGACGCGCTTCTCCGTCGGTCATGCTGTCATCTGTCTCTCACCTGTGGCAGGCTCGAACACGGGCTCCGCATGCTCGCTGTTCTGACCCCCCACGCGCCTCCCGGCCCAAAAGTTGAGCTGCTCGGTCACTGTCACGGATCCCGTGGAGGCTCCGCCCATCGAGTCCAGAGTAGCCAGCGACATGTCTGCAGGAAGAAACACGTGTGAACCGACAGCGATGCCCCCAGCCTACTTTCAGAGTTAGTTTTATGCCCACCGTTCGGGATGCAGAACTTCCACGGAGCAGGGGGAGGGCACTTCTGCACGTCGCTTTATAAAGAGGACGCACCCTCCGAGTGGGCGGGGTCAAGAGACATCTTGTGGCACATTCACCAATCAAAGTCTGATTTCCGAATTTATCAGATTTCTCATGTAATTTCATAGTCAGCATAATCTGCCATCCTTTACTAAGATTATGGAAGTTTATCTGGTTTTGAAAAATGACATTTCTCTTTAAAAGCCTGATGCTCTGCATCAAGTTCTTTCAAATACTTGCATTTATGTAACATTAAGTACTTTTTTTTTACTAAGTATTTACTTACAGATTGAACAGATCTATGTGGCTCACAGAAAATCTTCCTCACTAATGAAAGGGGGTGTGATGAAGAGGTGTTCATGTATGCACATTATGACTTTATAAATCTCTGCAAATTTAAGTTTATCACAACCAAAAAAGATAGTTTTCTGCTCAGCTAAATGTGTTTATTAGTTAATTTCTGAAATACATAGCCCTTTAACAGACGGGTGACTTGTTTTGGGGGAGCCCCGCCTTCGCCCGATAGGTGCTGAGTTGGCTCCAGTGACCTCATGACCCCAAAAAAGAAACAACAGGTTCTGAAAATGAAGGGGTGGATATTAAATAATACATCTGTTCTTTAAAAACGAAAAAAAAGAGACTTTGAAAATAAGTTTCTGACAGAAAACCTTTAGAGATAACAAAAAAAATTCTACTTTAAGCCAAGTAGTTTATAAAAATAAATAAATAAATAAATAAAAACATTCCCCTCTTGAAATAAGTGGTTTTGAAATTGAATGGCACAAGATCATCATCCAGATGTGTTAAGCATGTGATTTCTGATATGAAATATGAATCCTGTTCAGACCTGATGAGACAAAACTAAAATATTTTCAGAAACAAATCATCAAAAAATACAGTGAATTCAGCATGTGATCATTTACTGCAGCGTTTTTCAACCAGTGTGCCGTGGGAAATTGCCCTCATTCACTGATCTAAAAACATTTCCCATCTCCAGGATTTCAGCTCTTTGTTTATCCAATCAGGCCCTGATAAAACACTGAGTAGTTAGGAATATTAAAGATCGTAAAATACTTTTTTCTTTGCGTTTATTTTATTTTATTAAAGACATTTTGATAAGAATGATGCTACCTCGATTTAGCGGCAGCTTCGACTGTATTTTGGAAAAGTCCCGCCCCTTTAACAGTCTCCACCAATCATTCTTGGGGGGCTTAATCACATGTCATCAGTCTGACCAATCAGAAGTGGTTAAAGTCTTCACTTCCTTGTCCCGATTTAGCTCGTAAAGTTGCTCAGTTCCAACAAAAATACCAGCTAAAGCTCGTCTTTAGCGGTGTAGCTTTCCACAGAATCCGGTGTCAGACCGTGGAACAAGTGAACAAAACAATGAAGCTCCGAAAAGCGATCTCCGGCCGTTTTATGCACTACATCTCCCATGATGCATTGGGTTGTGAGAGTGACAACGCACAAGGAGATCTGTTGTTAAACGTCTTGAAACCAATGAACACACTTCAAACTTTTTTTTAAATCTTCTAATTTAACTTTTATTGCATCTTTTAGAAAAAAAACAGCTGCAGCTTCCAGCTTTTTCTGCCACAATTATCTCAAAAATGCATGTGAGATTGTGAAGGGACTGTAGATCAATACAGGCTATGAGTTTCTCCTTTTTTTGTTTAGTTTTTGGATGCTGGTGTGCCGCGGGATTTTTTTTTAAGGTTAAAGTGTGCCGTGGCTCAGAAAAGGTTGAAAAACACTGATTTACTGTAACTTAAATCTGCAGAAGCCCTATGATTTGTATATCAACATCAGTTCCAATTTAAAAACAATCCATGTCAAACTGATTTTCATAAAAACGCTTCGATATGATCTCTATGAATGTGGAAATAAATCTGTTGGTCTGTAAGGTCCAGCAGACTTTCAGGTAAACGGAGCAAAGCCTGAGCTCACATTATGAGGGTAATGTTTCTAGTCACCTGGTCAAGTGTTGATGCAGGATTAAATTTAAGACGAGGAGCTGTGCATCTTTCTAAAACGGTAGATCTGAGTTTATGCCAGTTGAACCCACGTTTGATTTCCTCGACCGTTTCTTCCAATTTTGTGAAAATGACAAAAAAAAGTGATTCAAAACCCCAACATTACTAAACACAAAAGAATTGCTTTGGACTGTATCTCAGCCTACGGACAAAAATTAAAATGTTTATATCATTAATATTATAGCATTTTTATAGTTTTAGGTTAGTTTTGTATTAAAATGTGCACATTCTTTCTTTTTAATTGAGTTTTATTCATATCTTGTTGCACTTTGAGGTTTCATTTAATGAAAAGTGCATTATAAATAAAATGTATTATTATTATTTATAGTTATTTTAAGTGAAGCTGTAGGGATGAATTGCCATTTTCTTTATTTCTATGTTTCAGTTAGGTGGGGTTTGGTTTATTATTTTGGCCTTAGTTCACCCTCAAGCCTTTTTGCTTCACTTTTAGTTCTTGTTGGTGGTCATTTATTTATTTGTAAATACATTTGTTATACTTCTGTATGGATACATTTGTTTGGTGTTTTTGTTTTTTAAACTTAGGTAACCAAAAACTTTACTTTTTTATGTTATGCCCCCAAGGTACCCCTAGACACAGAAGGGGGCGTAACACCATTGCATCCAAAATGTAAATAAAAATAACAATGTGTTTTTTAACCTTTATTCAGAATACACAGGCATCTTTAACTGTACTGAGGTTCATGAATATATGAAAAGATTCACTGTGACTCTAATCCCTAAAGGCATCAATACGTTCACAATGATGCGTTTGTTTCAATGAAAAGTGAAGCAATCTTTCTCAGAAAGACCAAAGGTTAACATGGTAAGCTTATCTTCAGGCAGCTCCGCAGCAAGCGTTAACCCATTTGTCGACCTCGCTTAACTATTTATTTTAAAAAGAGCAAAAAGTCAACCATGTACTTCTATTAAAAAGAGCAGAACTAATACACAAAGCTGGCTTTACAGGTAAAGGCAAGATCACAAAGCAGGAAATAAAAACATGAATGCAGCTATTTTAAATAAAGTCTGTAAAAAATTCACTGTAGAAACTGTAGGAACTGAAGCAAAAATTCTGTTTTTATCATTTTTTCTTTCATTGTTTGAATAATTTGTGTGTATAGTGTGCGATGGTGCTTTGAATGATACATGTGAATCCATTTTTAAGATCAATAACTGTCATTTCTTTAGCTTGAATATAACAAAAGCTGCCTTTAACAAGAGTTTTGAGTCAAAACAAACTTTATTGACATGCAAAGACAGACACAGCAGTCACTGACAAAAATGAAGAGCAGTTTACATTTTTAACTTCGGGGGGGGGGGGGGGGGGGGGGGGGGGGGGGTCCTATTGAGTAAAGAAAGCTGTTTATAAGTTAAATCACATTTCTGGGTTCCAAAAAGGAAGCTGTGCTCTTCACCTTTGCCCTGAAGGGTGCGCCACGCTCACATGCCTGTTATGAAAACTTTGCTGCCTGGGGAGGCGGTCCCAGGAAGCCCCCGGCCTGCTTGGTAGCAGCTCTGGAGGGGGCGAGGCCGAGCATTTTCTGAATATTCTGCAGAAACAGGACAAAGACCTAATCAGAAATGCATTTTCTGACAGAGATCGATTATTGACATTCTAGGTTTCTGTCTGCAGGAAGCTGCTGTTCCCAAACCCAAACGCCTCATCAAGCCCCACAAAAACAAAATGCTTCCTGTAACAGAAAAAAAAAAACAAATCAAAGAAACCTGGATGACAGGTTCCTTGTGAACAATGAAGTTGTCTGAAGAGATACGTGACATCTGTGAAGAAGAGGAGCCAGGACACCCTGCTTGATTGGAACAAAACTTAATGTTTTGAGCTCAAACATCTTAACTACACCTAATCAACGGGTCTTTTTTCTTTCATTTCATGTTTTTTGGTCAGGTGTTAAGCGTCCTCCTAAAAGGGTCAGACAGTTGGCAGCCCACTTCCAATCTTTTGCTGCAGAAAAAACCGAAAACCCTTCTCAGCCTCTCAACTGCTACTTCCGCTCTTCCTCAGCTGCTCTTCGAGGCTCCTGAACAAAAACTGGAGCATAACTTCTGCCCCGACAAGCTCACACTCAGTCTGCTGTCCCTCTGACTTGGTCTGACCGAGCTCGAGTGCTCTGTGGTTCACTGAGAGTATCGAGGCTCACCTGTCTGATGGACATGGTGCAGAGAATGTAGAGGAAGATGAAGGAGCAGTCGGTGTAATCTTCGCCCAGCAGGTTACGGTGCGACAGCCCCTGGATGTAAGACAGCGGCACGAAGGGCAGCTTTGCCACGACCCTGCCATCGAAACTGAGCACAGACGGCCGTCAGTGCATTTCAATCCTAGTCCTCAAGGTCAGCCGACTATTAAATAGGTGGATCTAATCGGTAATCATTTATGTTGGGTATGAATGTCAGGCAAACAAAGCAGGATCGTACATCTGAGGGAGCAGAGTCTTCATCTGAAGACCCCTAGGCCACTTACATGGAGTTGAACATTCCCATCAGCGCCGTGAAGCAGAAGCCGATGGCAAACATGGACTTCATGCGGACCTACAAGCAGCAAACACACAAACAGGTTAAGAGTTTCTGAGCAGGGGCAACTGCCGGCACGTCCATCCTCACCATGGACAGATCTCTGTTGTTGTTCTTCAGCTTCTCCTCCTGCCTCTCTGCAACAGAGCAGCGCACCAGTCAGCAAAAAAGCAGCATGGATATGACGAGTGTGGGGAGGAGCCAGAGCTCTTCTTACCAATCTTCTTCTTCTGTTGACGTCCAGCAGACTCCGTAATGGTCTCCTTTTTCTTCTCAACTGGAGATCACAAAAATGTCTGGTGAAGAAAAGCGATCGGTGCAGTTGTTTCAAAAACGGTGAGGCTGCAGCCACTCACGCTTTTTGCTCTGCTTTTCCACCTCGGCCTTCAGCCTCTTGTACTTCTCAGTCCGGTAAACCAGCACCCAGGTAATTCCTGTGGAGAAGAGGGCTGGTTTTAGCAAAAGCCACAAGTCCTTCTCGTCTTCTTTAAAAGTCTGACTAGAAGATGAGTTTTTCAGATAGCAGGTACTTCAACGCTTTTCCAGGGAGTGTGCTCTCCAAATGTGCAGTCTTTAGTAATAACTTTGTAATAACTTGTACTGTTCTGTGAGGACCCTTTTTAAAAATCCCACTCCAATTATCTTTTGCTCCATTTTAAAAGAACTTAAGACTTACTTAAGATTATTCCACTTTTAACCAGAATCAAACCTAACATTATTGGTGCAACAAAAATGTTGAGCAATACTGGATCTATCCAGATGTACAGTTTAGATCCAGATTCCAGCTCAGATGAGGAAAACAAAGATGTACATGAATCTATTTGTCTGCAAGTGGATCATCAGAATGGAGCAGAACAGGGAGCTTGTAGCTGCCAATTGTAGTTTGAACATAACTACAAGCTGCTTCAAACACCATTGTTACGTCTGCTCCTGTGTTACAACAACAAATAGAAAAAGAAATATTTAGAAATGCAATATTAATCTTAAATTTCTTTATATATGTCCTCCAACATCAGAGAAATGCCTCAAGACCATGTTAAAAACATTATCAAAGTATAATAAACACACAAATAAATAAGTACTTCTATAATATCCCCTCTAGACAGGAAATACCAGACCATTCTTTCTATGTTAGGAGAAAGTCTAGAAGTCTGAAGTGATAACTTATTCTTTTAAATTGAAGTAAAAAAAAAGAAAGGGAACATTCCCAACTTGTTAATAGCTTTTGAGATGTAAATGTTTTATGAAGTACTGGTGAGCTGTAGAAGAATGTAATAGTCATTACAGTAAAAAAAAAAAAAAAAAAATACACAAAAAAATTGAAAAAACTCAAAGCAATATATTTTAGATTCTCCTATTCTTAAACAGTTTTGATGGAATGACACATGTTTGATGTTGTCCAGGATTATATTTTTATTTTCGTGCAGTGCAACTGTGCCAACAAATGACGTCATGTCTGTAGTTAAAGTATATATAGAGAAATATCTAAATAGGAGGACATATAGACAGAAAATTAGGATTAAAACTGCCTTTCTGAGTATTTAGCTATTCAAATAATTGTGAATCAATGAAATCAGGGAATCAGAAAAAAGTGAGACACACAAGTTACAAGCCACAACTAGATCCAGGTACATCTCTGTTTTCCTTGTCTGAACAGGCATCTGGCTAAAAAGTGTACGGCTGGACAGCTCCAATACTGCTCGCCAGTTTTGTTGCAGCACTAATGTTATGTTGGCGTTGTGAGGGGCTGTATGCTAGCAGGAAAGGACATACAGAGAGCTCATGGGAAATGATGTTCCCAGTGGTCTCTCAGTTTGTTTGTTTTTGGCAAAAATAAAAATAACAACCCTGTGTTATTTTCTCGGACATAGATAGTTTCTGCAGAGCGGCAGTAGTTTATTAGAGATTTGCCTCTGAGTTGTTGGCAGGACTGTTGGTACAAAGTAAGCCTGCCCTCACTTACCATCATCTATCTGTTTACACACTCTTCTGCTGGCTAGGCCCCTAACGATCTTCATATTTTAGTGTCTTTTAGTCTAAATAGGTTTTGATGTGTGATACACGTTAGGTGTTGTCCAGGATTCTTTGCTTGTATTTTGCACAACATACTTGTTAAGTACCAACACAAGACGTCATATCTTTTGATTCTCATTTTTCTTTCTTTCTTGTTTCTTCGTCTTTCTAGAAAAAAATACAATATCCGGGAAAATATTTCACTATAAAACAGTTTAAACTGGGTTTGGCGGATTGTCGAGAGCCGATAGAAAGCGAGGGTTGGATTCGGACGCAGCCCGTGAGTGAGTAGTGACTGGTTTGGATTAATTTAAATGTCTGTGGTTTTCATTCACCTTCGGCCAGCAGCGCCGTACACACGGAGATGAAGACGATCAGGATGGTGTCCGCGAACATAGTACTCATGGTGGCGGAGCTTCGGCTCTGTCACTGCGGTAAGGGATCCAAATCCTGCAATCCTGTGAGCTCCGTCAGCTTCCGGTACAGTTCACTACGAGAAGAACCACTTCCGGTTCACATTGCGCTGCAGCAATCCACGCAACAGTGTTACGTAACGTATATATAGATATAAAACGTAGTATTATATATTATACGTATATATAGATATAGAGATATATATATAGATATATATAGATAGATATATATATATATATCTATATATGATATATATATATATATATATATACGTTATATATATAATATATATAACGTATATATATATTATATATATATAATATATATATATATATAGTATATATATCTTTACGTTATATATATATATATATATATATACTATATATATATTATATATATCTATATATATAAAAAACATATATATATGATTTTACTTTTCAGTAAAAACTGCATTTCTCTTTGCAAATTACATAAAAGTTGTATGATATTTGAAAGACAAAGTGGTAAGATAAGATGATGTGGAAATGCAATAGATTTGAAAACAGACAAACTGTCCTTTGAAGTTGATTTTTAGGTTTTAAGACCCTTTGGTCTAACAACTGTCTGCTTCATGTTTATAAGTGTTCTGTTTGTTTTTACTGGCAGTAGGGAGTCACTATCACAGTAGTATTGAAGGGTTTAGGAAGTCGAGCCGTTTCTCAAGACCAATTTGGATTATTTTCACTTTCCATTTAACTAATGGAGGTTTTTATCTGTAGTTTTCTATCAGCAACATTTGGCCTTTTGAGCCTTTTTTCTGGGAAGTCCTAAACTCTGGTTTCCTGTTTTCCAGCAAACAAAACAAAGTTTAACCTTTTGTTTTGACCAGCTTCTAAACTTAACATGCTGTGTAGGGAAATAAAAAAAGCCTGATTACTTTAGTTTGTCTTATAAAAACAGTTACATGCCATGTTAATGCCAGAAAATGATGAATAGGACATTCATTCATTCATTCGTTCATTCATTCATTCATTCATTCATTCATTCATTCATTCATTCATTCATTCATTCATTCATTCATTCATCTTCTAAACCGGCTCTGTCCCTTTTGGGATCACGGGGCTGCTGGAGCCTATCCCAGCCACTCGTGGGCGAAGGCAGGGGACGTCCTGGATAGGTCGCCATTCTGTCGGAGGGAAACAGATATTCACACGTTTTTAAAATTAAACTGCTGCTCTGACACAACTTGGAACGATAGAGCTGAAATTTTTTTTGCTTAAGTGGACGTGTTAGAATCAGAATGGTAAAGCAGAAGTCACGCTGCTTTCACAATCATGGGGGGGAACCCCCCCCATGATGTGGCGCTCTCGACTATCTTGCCATCCATTCTGTAGCCGTGTTTGTGTTGGCACAGAAAGCTCCCAGTATCTTTAAGACATTGTGCCCCTCACAGGAAACTGGACATTGGCACCTAAAAGTGGTTTCGTAATGAGAACAAGCCTTAAGACTTTCTCCTGGGACTAGGTGTTCCTGTAGGCTGGCAGCACTCGTGCTGTTTCTCTTCAGATGTGAATGTGATGTGAGAAAAGAAGCAGGACTTGTAGCTCTCTCAGTGCAGAAACAGAGGTAGTAAAAGAGTTCAGTCAGTTTTAGATCAGAATTTGATGTGAGTGCAAGGTTGTGTTCTGGAGGAGTTCTTACATGTTTACTGTCTGAATAATCCTCCACATTTCATCAAAACTAAAGTCTTTTTCATCTTTTCCTTTCATAAACCTGTTTTAGCTGAGTTTGACATTCTTCTTCAACATTTTTCTAACATATTTGACGGATAATTCAAGTGTCTCCACTCAAAATCTAATGTCTTCAAATCAATCAGATCCAAATCTGTGAAAGTTTCTTTAAGGTTTAAGTTTAAGAATTCAGGAGCAGCCAATGAATTTATTTCCAGCTATGAAAAAAATTCACTCACAATTTGCTTTCGGATAGATACTAAATGAAGGTAATTTGGAGTTGGTGGTTATTTGCAGCAACTGGTGTCAGAGGAGGAGGTTTTTGGGGAAGCTTCAGGCTGTTATGATCTAAACTTCTGGTTTCACTTCATGCAGAGTTGCTCCACATTCATCTCGGGTTTGAAATATTTTGTTTGTTTGACTTTGATAGAAGTCTTTTCAACTTAATGATTCTGTGAAACTCAACATTGCAGTCGGCTTGTCGGTTGGTTCAGACTGTTTCAGGTTGAACTCCACTGTACTGCTTACAGGCAGCATTAATGGCAGTGCTCCAGTGTCCTGCTGTTTGACTTACAGCCCAGATTTTTCTCATTCTTCAAAGAAACTTTGATGCCAGAAAGATGATAGCCGGATAAAGAGCAAGTTTAACTTTTTCCATTGAAACAATTACTGAAATACTGAATTATTCTCGAACATTTCTTGGGGTTATTCTGGACTTTTATTCTTTGTTTTGCAGAGTTGAATCCTGTAAAGATTTAATTTGAGTAACGTTTGAAGTTTATTAGAAGCACATGTGAAACCCAAAGCCAGAGAACATTTTTACTTAAGTTAAATGAGTCATGGGTGGCACAGTGGTTAGCGTTCTTGCCTCACAGCAGGTAGGTTCAAGTCCTGGCTAGGGGGACCTAAAACAGAACAGCAATGGGGACCTTTCTGTTTGGAGTTTGCATGTTCTCCCGGGCATGGGTGGGTTTTCTACGGCTTCCGTCCAAAAACATGCTTCATATGTTAATTGGTTACATTAAATTGTCCCTAGGTGTGGATGTGAGTGTGCATGGGTGTTTGTTTTGTGACCCTGTGACAGACTGTCACTGTCCAGGATGTCCCCTACCTTCACCCACGAGTGGCCAGAATAAAATTAAATAAAGGATCACTCACTTTGTAAGAACAATAACATTGAGCCAGTGTGCAGAAAGAAACAAAAAGTTGTATTAATGGCTGCAATGTGTCTGCTTTGTGCGACACGTCTTTCTAAACGAGGTTGCAGGTTTGTTACAGCAACTAAGTCATGCTCAATATTGAGCCTAGCTCTGTTCTTTGTTTTTTAGGTCGTAGAATGGAAGCAGAATGCCCACAGCCTTCTGCCCTATGAGTGGATGCTCCCTCTACACACCCAGCAGAATTCAGGGAGTATCTGTGCTGTAGACCTCATCCTCAGGGTGATCTGACTTGTTTTCAATGAACCGATGCTTCTCAGCAGAGCTCAAATCAGCAGGTGCTGCTGCATTAAATGGATCTCTCAGCCAGTCGCATTGAGCACTGTTGTCTGGGAAATATTTGAGAAAGAATCCTCGCAGGGAAGACATGTACAAAGTGAATGATCCTTTATAAAAGTATAAATAAATTAAAAAAGGATATTGCGCTTTGTATGTCCTCAAACTTGCTTTTCTTAACTTCAAAAACTGCGATTGACTGCGCATGTATGCGTTCTACACACTCACACGCACTCTTCCCTGCTCCCGTCCTGGACGGGTTTCAGCACAAAACACTCATCCCACAACACATGCTTTTTTCCATTCTTCAACAAATCTGATCACAGCTGCCAAGAAAGGCAGGTGTAGGTATCCAATCCGTACTGGTCGCGTGTGAGAAATGTGTCAACGTCCGGGCGGCATTACCGTTCTTTTAAGACGTTAAAACAGCAACAATAGTTACGTCTAAAAATGTCACGGTTAGGATTGGGTTAAATTAAGTGACACAACTCAACAATTCACTACACAATAATGACACAAAACATTAACACACAACAAAACTGATCTGATCAAATTACAGTAAAAACATACTTAAATATTTTACCTTATTTGCAGATCATCATGGGAATGCTGAAAAGCGCTGACTGCACCTTCTTCACTGAACCTAAATTCAAGCTTTCTGTAACATTTTTGTGTCCTGTCTTTTTCTAGCCAGTACCTTTCAATCTTCTGGTCAAGCTGAGGTTCATTCCCATCAAGTGGTGATGTTCTAAGTCCCAAAAGACGCATACTGGGGTTTGGAATTCTGAGGCACCTGCCTTTAACTACCACCTAAACCACAACCTCAGTTTTATTTGCCTAAGGCTGACAGCCTAAAGATCTTTTTTCTTTTTCTATACTTTTAAAGCTTCTAAAACTTTTTTCTGTCTTTAATTTATTAGAATGAATGTGTTTGCATTTTTGTCAGATGGATGCATCCAGACATTAAAGAAAAACACAATTAGAAACAACAAACCACAACAAGAATCAAGTTTCTTACGTACAAGGGAGGAAAGCAAGTGTGACAGAAGATGTCCACCATGCTTCTCTTCTCAAAAGGTCTGCTTCTCCCAGTGCTCCTTTTATTAAGAATTCAACTAGGAGGTTAAAATTTCCAAACAAAGAGAAAAGTTCATTAAGGGGTGTCGAATAATGAACCATTTGGGAGGATTCTCAGTTCAAACAGTATTCCTTATCAGTTAAGGACAGTGTGTCGGAGAACCCCCTCACCAAAGCTTGGGATGAGGAACAAACACAAACATACAACTGTTTTCTAAGAAGGTCAATCTGAGTTAACGCTTAGACATACATTTATCAAAATACATTTAAGCAATGATAATAACAAAACAATTTCCTTCACAATTTTCATAAACAGTAAAATCTTTTCCTTTTTAATCTTCAGCTTTATTAATAGTTTTAAACCAACTCCTGCTTAGATTTCACCTGCACCATCCATCCATCCATCTTCCTCCGCTTATCCGGGACCGGGTCTTGGGGGCAGCAGTCTAAGCAAGGATGCCCAGACTTCCCTCACCCCAGCCACTTCCTCCAGCTCCTCTGGGGGGACCCCGAGACGTTCCCATGCCAGCCGAGAGACGTAGTCTCTCCAGCGTGTCCTGGGTCTTCCCCGGGGCCTCTGGGTTCCATGATCGGGGTTTGGGCCGCCGAGGCACCTGCCCTCGACTGCCACCCAAACAACATTGCACCGGCCCCTTTTGAGGTCTCCCACGGGTGGTGGGCCCATGGGAGAGTGGTCCCACGTCGCTCCTTCGGGCTGCGCCCGACCGGGGCCCGTGGGAAGAGCCCCGGCCACCAGGCGCTCGCCTGCGAGCCCCGACCCTGGGCCTGGCTCCAGAGCGGGGCCCCGGTAACGCCAATCCGGGCGACGTAATCGGGTCCTTGTTGTGTCTTTTCATCAGGGGTTTCTGAATCGCTCTTTGTCTGGCTCGTCACCCAGGACCTGTCTGCCATGGGAGACCCTACCAGGGGCTTAAGCCCCAGACAGCTTAGCTCCTGGGATCACCCGAGCTCTCAAACTCCCCCACCACGTTAAGGTGGCGGTTCACGGGGGAGTTCACCTGCACCCTGTGATCATATTGTTGATCGTTTTAACAACAGACTTCAGTCTTCCATAGGTGCAGTGGCTCGCTTCAAGACAAAAACATTAAGAATCACTCCTAAAATAAAAAAATGATGATATTAAGCATCTGAAACAGAATTACAGGAGAGCAGAGAGGAGAACCAGGAAGACGAAATCAACAATTTATGAAGACATTTTGAAAGAACAACTCAAAATATACAATGAGTCAATTAAACAGGCCAGAACTACCAACATTTATTTTTAAAACAATTGATATTTTAAAAAAGAAAGATTTCAACAAATTTTTCATGCCTTCAACTAATGCTGCATGTGAGAACTTTGCAGACCGCTTCATGGGTAAAATCAATGCTATAAGATGTAATATTTCATCTCTTTTTGCCAGAGCTTGCCGGCTTGGTCGGTGGTTGTTGCCCTGCTGAGGCAGCTGGAGTTTAACACTTCAGCCTCATTGCCCATTTTGCACTCAAAATACCCGGATACATACAGTATATTCACACAACTTGGGACTGCACACCCATTAAAGAATTTTGGGAAGAAATTACCCAAACCTTATATACCTTCTTGGCCTACCTCATCCCTTTATCACCGTCACTGTGTCTTTTAGGAGACCTGTCAGAATTATCACATTTGAATTTTGCCCTGTCTAAGATTAAGTTTACTCTTGTAGCAATAACAATTGCTAAAAAGAAAAAAAACAATCTCCATGAGCTGGAAATCAAAGAACACCATAAACCTGTCTTTATGGAAACATGTATTTCTTGAATACATTTCTTTAGCCAGTTTATTACCTACTCCCCCCGACTCAACGGAACCACTATCTGTCAGCTTTCATTTAGTTCCTATATGTACATTAAGTTTCATCGGAGAATCAAATGTGTGACTAGCTTGGCCTCTATGAGGTTTTGTGTCCCCGCCTTTGTCTCTCCACAATGTGCTATTTATCTCGTTTGCAGGCATCTGATGGTCATGGGTAATAACTCTCAATATTTTTACTTTTATTTTTAATCATCATTATTATTTCATTCATTCATTCATTTTCTATTCCGTTTGTCCCTTTCGGGGTCACAGGGTTGCTGGAGCCTATCCCGGCCACTTGTGGGCAAAGGCAGGGAACGCCCTGGACAGGTCGCCAGTCTGTCGCAGGGTAGAATGTCCTCAATCACACACCCATTCACTCTCACAATCACACCTATGGACAATTTAGATTGACCAATTAACCTATGACGCATGTTTTTGGATGGTGGGAGGAAGCCGGAGACCCCGGAGAGAACCCATGCATACACGGTTAGAACATGCAAACTCCACTCAGAAAGGCCCCCCATTGATGTTGTTTTTCACGTCCCCCAGCCAAGACTTGAACTGGGGGCCTTCTTGCTGTGAGGCAAGAGCGCTAACCACTGTTCCACCGTGAGCATTATTGTTATCCTTATCATTCTTATTATTGTTGTTGTTAACAGCTTTCCTTTTTATTTTATTTTTATCTAATGCCTTTGTGTGTTAGTATTGGTAGTTGTCTGTGTTTGTCAGATCGTTTTTTTCAGTGTATTTTCATTGTTTGTTGTTGTTTTGTTTTGTTTTTCTATTGTCTCACTTAAATAAAAATTAATTTAAAAAAAAAAGGAGTCAAAAGTATTGTTCTTTGTGATTTGTAAAAAAGAGCACCTGGAGACACCCACAATTAAGTCATTTCGACACTCAAAGCCAAAAATCAATCATTGTTTCTTTTTTTTTCTTAATCTCCAGTTTGTTGTATTTTCAAAATAAAATACGTGAAAAGTAAAGTTTTTGAGAGCACCTTTAACCCTACATTTAGTCCCTGGCTCTATCCTACAAAGGTTACATGGTAACCCAAACTAAACTAAACAGACTAGCGATGACCTAAATTCTAGGCTTCCTTTGCTCTTAGACCCTCCTTCTTTTTATTCTGGAAACCAGAGCACCTGTAATCCTACATTTGGTGGCTAGCTTTGTCTTACATGGGTTAAATGGTAACCCAAACTCAACTAAACTCCACTAAACTCAACTAAATAACCTACCGATTAGCTAAACAGACCTAAATTCTAAGTTTCTGTGACTTCTTTTTTGTCCTGTCTCCCCCCCTGTTGGGATGCGGATGTCCTGTTGAGGTTTTCTCCAAGGCAAAGGAACTCTTCCGCTTCAGATTCAGTCAGCTGTCTCGCACCTAACTTATTTTCTGATTTTGGAAGTGAGTCACTGGGTGTTGGCTCAATTCTTTGCAGCCTTGCTGCAATCGGAGGCAAATGAAAGCTTTTTTTCTCATTTTTCAGGGGGAGAAGATATTCAAAGCTATTGTATCTGTCATCCCCTAGCTTCTTTTCATCTGAATTTGAAGCCCCATGCCCCCAATTTCTTTCCGCTAACATTTCTTGCAGAATTGCATGACTCAAAAAGGGCTTGTGACAAAGTATAATACGACATAGTGATATAATGTCCTCAAGCTCAAATCCCCCTGCGTCTCTTAAGTCTTCAAACATTTCTTCATCGTCTATTTTCATTAATTTGAGAAGTTCAATCTGTCTTTCTATCAGATTGTTTTCGTCCAGTGCCAGCATTCTGAGTTGCGCTTCGTCAAATTTCATTTGTGCTCTGAACTTTTCAGTTTCGATGAGTTTCTGTGAAGCAAGTGCTAAATTGAATGCAACAGATCTCTTTTTATTTACTGTTGTGCCTATTTCACCATTTACCACTTCTAAGACTCCATGTGTGTCTGATTCAACAGCAGCCTTTTTCATAAAGCTGTTATCAGGTTCTGGAATCCTTTCTTCACATTTTCTCTGTTGTTGTTTCTTCTCAAATAATTGTAGTTTAACTACATCGATATGCTGGGGTTCTTCCTCATCACTATCGGGTCCCTGCAGCTGTCCACACCTTGAAAACATTGTCGTTTTATCTTTTTCCGTTTCTTTGCTTTACTCCCAACGACAAACAATTGAATGGATCATTTCAACCAAACGTTAGGTCTATAAGTTAACTTTTTCGGGCTACTCAATGACTCATTATGACATCACTACTTTGTTTCTCTAGACACCAAATGACATCATTTGACAACATTTTACATCACTGCAGGAAATGCTGTGCGTGCCTTATGATGTCATCAAGTGGGCGGGGCTTGTGTCTGTAACTGGATGAAGTCAATTTACATCATTGACTTTTCATGACAACTGAATGGAGTGAGTGTAATGTTTCCCATAGAAAATGGCTTACTTCCAGCTCCAACAAGATGAATTAATTTCCCCTTTTGGCTGCATCCATGTTGGAATAGCAAGTTGCTACCAGTACAAAATAAAATACGCAGATTTCGGTGCTCTATATAAGAATATGTGAGGCTGTGCAGATGTGTTCAGGTGAAACAAGCTGTGTTGCATCAGGCATGGAAACAAGCCAAGTCCAGTTCCACGGGCGCAAAGTTTTTCATCGGAGTTGCAGAAGAAAAGAAAAATGGTGCAAGAGTATGGTGTCAATTCAGCGCCTAATGTATTGCGCATCAAATCCGCGAATCAAAATGCATAAATTGAGAACCAAAACCCACAATTTGCAACCAAAAAATATAACCCAAAGCACAATCATATTTCTCAGCTGCCGATTTGTTTCCTCACGCTCAGTTGTTTTCATATTCAGGCTTTGTCCCTCTCAGACAAAATTTGTAGCATCAGTATGTCTGGTTTTGGCTAGTGCAAAGTAAAAGAAAGGATTTGCTAAACGTCGCCACTGCTGGAGAAAAAAAAAGGGATGTTCACTAGCAGGTTAAAAGTTGCACACGCTCAGATTGATAATTACCTGCACACACTGATGAAGTTAGCAGTTCACCGAGAGATCAACTCCGTCAGCTCCAGCGCTAACCCGCTGCTCGTCTGCACCGGGAAACAGTGCTTCTCGCAGAATCTCACACGTTGGTCCGTGTGAGATTGTGTACGTGTTAAGCTTGGTTTGTATTTCAACGAAAATATGACACGGAGCCTGGAGTAACTTTTAAAGAAATGTTTAGAAGCTTTAAAAGTATAGAAAAGATAAGATCTTTAGGCTGACAGGCTTACGCAAATAAAACTGAGGTTGTGGTTTGGGTGGTAGTTGGAGGCAGGTGCCTCAGAAGCAGTGACGTGCGCTGAGGTTAATGGCTGGTGAGGCACTGACGTCATCAGTCATATTTACAAACATATGAACCATACTGAGTAACTTATTCACCATTTAATTGACAACAGTTAACGTGTTTTGTTTAAAATATCATTTCAACATGTTTTTTTCCATATACAGTGATCCCTCGCTATAACGCGGTTTACTTTTCACGGTTTCGCTACTTCACGGATTTGCATCGTGCATTGTGTTCTGCATTCTGATTGGCTAAAAAATCACTCCGCTTCTTCTCTACCTGTGCGTCAATAACGTTGCAGTTTAATATGTGCACGTACGTAAAACAGCAAATTCTCTTGATGGTGGCATGTCAGTGTATATGGATCTTTTTGCAAAGCAGAAAAAAGAGCGACAACAACTGCCTATCACTGTGCTCTTCTCCCGAACAAACACAGCTGCACCGCGGGCTTCAAAAGGAGAAATCACTGCAGAGGGGAGTCAGGATGCAGCGGATGCAACACCTGAGTCACTATTTGTCCCACTGTACTTTGTATTTTTTTCATAATAATTTTACATTTTCTCCCGTTTCATCTAATCACTCGGGTCGCGGTGGGCGGGGCTAATCTCCGCGATTTCAAGCCTTCTGCTCACATTGATTATTAAAATTATTATTTGACAGTACAGTACAGAAGTTATCTGTCTAAAAAAACGTTTCTAAAGTACTTTTATTTGTGAAACAAATGCTTGAGCCTGTAAATGGTTTGTTCTTTCTTTTTAATTTATAATACAGTATTTATTGTATAATAATAGTTTTAAAAAAAATAAAGGTTTCTACTTCACGGATTTTGCCTATCACGGGTTCTTTTTGGAACGTAACCCCCGCGAAAAACAAGGGGTTACTGTACAAACTGCAGCATAGAAAAAAGAACAAACCTTATTATCATATTACCTTTACTTGTAAATAAAGTCCATACGCCGCTCCTTCTGAAGAAAATGACTTGCCGCTTGCTATCACTTATTCTATTATTTTTAGCGTCATAATCTCAGGGCTCACCGGCGCCCCCTAACATGAGGCACGAGAACTTCTGGCCTCACCCAGCGGCTTTTTTGCCGGCGTTTAGCGCTCAGCACAAGAAACACGTCCCTCACATACAGTTATTTATAAAAACAAACACTGTACATCACATACATCTGCTAAATTATGTAAACTCAGCTCATATAGTACAAGTGATTGAACCGACATACAGAGAGACAGCAGTACCGTCTGACTGCATGGGTATTGCGCAATCCAAGGTGAGGCTCAGCGGGCTGGTGCCTCATCGCACGTCACTTCTTAGTATCTGAACGGCAAATGCGGAAATTCAGCGATTTTGAAAAGAAAAAACACCCAAAAATGGTACATTTAAATGGAAAATGACTGCAAAGCACAAATTACTGATTAAATATAATAAATTAATTTACTTTTTCTCTTTTCTTCCCATAATGACAGGTGAGGCACAGCCTCACCTGCCGCCCCTGACTGCAGGTCACTGCTCAGAAGTCCAAACCCCGCTTTAAGTCTTTTGGGACTTAGAACATCATCACTTGATGGGAATGAACCTCAACTTGACCAGAAGGTTAAAAGGTACTGGCTAGAAAAAGACAGGACACAAAAATGTTACAGAAAACTTGAATTTAGTGAAGAAGGTGCAGTGCTTTTTTTAAACATATTCTTTAAATACATCTGTGCATTCGACATAAAGCTTTTTCAGTAAATGAAAGATAGAATATCCTTACCAAGAAGGAGGGTCTGAGGGCAGAGATGCCCAGTTTAGCTTAGTCTGTTGATTACAATGTAACCCAGGTTAGCTCTATTTTATATGGTTTACATGGTAACCCATGTGAGATAGAGCCAGGGCTAAATGTAGGGTTAAAGGTGCTCTGGTTTCCTGAAGAAAAAGAATCTATTCACAACTAAGCTTCAATATAACACCTTTTTAAATGTAGATATTTTATTCTATATGGACAGATGTTATTTTTTTTTTTCATTTTGTGCAAATGTGTCATCCTGGGGACTGTCAAGAGATCTAGTTTTCGAGAGTGCAGAAAAACTAACTCTAACAATGAAGCATTTTTTGGGTTAGGGTGAAGAAATGACGTAATTTTAGGTTTTCTCCAAGTCCAGGTGCTCTTGTTTCCCCAACACAGAAAGAATACTCTCTAACTACTTTTTTTTTTGAAAATTCAACAAACTACATTAAGGGAAGAGCACTATACATGTCACATTAATCCAGTGGTTCTCAAACTTTTTCTCTTGTTTACTGCTTTGCAGAAGGAAAAATGTTCACCCACCGGCCCACACTGCAAAAAAAACTGTGACAAAATAAGCCAAATATGTTCAATGTTAATTTAGATTCATATCAAAATCTTAAACATTCCTGCTGCTAGACACTAGAAAAAAAATTAAGGATCGCTCACTTTGTAAGAACAATAACATTGAACTTATGTTCAAATATTTCCCAGACAACAGTTGTCAGTGTGACTGGCAGAGAGATCTATTTTCAGCAGCAGCACCTGCTGATTTGAGCTCTGCTGATGAGGATCGGTTCATTGAAATCACGTCAGATCACCCTGAGGATGAGTTCTACAGCACAGATACTCCCTGAATTCTGCTGGGTGTGTAGAGGGAGCATCCACTCATTCTGCTTCTATTCTATATCCTATCTTTGTGAGATTTTCTGCTGTTGCCACTTTGAAAACAAAGAACAGAGCTAGGCTCAATATTGAGCATGACTTAGTTGCTGTAACAAACCTGCAACCTCGTTTGGAAAGACGTGTAGCACAAAGCAGACACATTGCAGCCATTAATACAACTTTGTGTTTCTTTTACTTAACATTGGGTTTTCTCCAGGTGCTCTGGATCCTCCAACATAGAAAACATTTATTTTCATGTATTTTATTTTGAAAATACAAAAAAATATAGATTTGGGGGGGAAAAAACAACAATCGATTTTTGGATGTAGGTGTAAACATGACTTAATTTGGGGTTTTCTCTGGATGCTCTGGTTTACCCAAAACAAAAAAAACTATAGTTTTTACTTATTTTTCTTTTTAATGCATAAAACTGTGATTTGGGGGGGGGGGGGGGGGATAACAGTTTGGCTTTTAGGTTCAGGTGAGGGAACAACTATCTTTGGGTTTTCTTTAAAAAAAAACTTTACTTTTCACTTTATTTATTTTCACGTAATTTATTTTTAAAATACAAAAAAATATTGATGGGGGGGGGGGGGGGGGACAACAATCGATTTTTGGATTTAGGTGTAAACATTATGGCAGGTGTAGGTATCCAATCCGTACTGGTCGCGTGTGAGAAATGTGTCAACGTCCGGGCGGCATTACCGTTCTTTTAAGACGTTAAAACAGCAACAATAGTTACGTCTAAAAATGTCACAGTTAGGATTGGGTTAAATTAAGTGACACAACTCAACAATTCACTACACAATAATGACACAAAACATTAACACACAACAAAACTGATCTGATCAAATTACAGTAAAAACATACTTAAATATTTTACCTTATTTGCAGATCATCATGGGAATGCTGAAAAGCGCTGACTGCACCTTCTTCACTGAACCTAAATTCAAGCTTTCTGTAACATTTTTGTGTCCTGTCTTTTTCTAGCCAGTACCTTTCAATCTTCTGGTCAAGCTGAGGTTCATTCCCATCAAGTGGTGATGTTCTAAGTCCCAAAAGACACAAACCGGGGTTTGGAATTCTGAGGCACCTGCCTTTAACTACCACCTAAACCACAACCTCAGTTTTATTTCACCTAAGGCTGACAGCCTAAAGATCTTTTTTTCTTTTTCTATACTTTTAAAGCTTCTAAAACTTGTTTCTGTCTTTAATTTATTAGAATGAATGTGTTTGCATTTTTGTCAGATGGATGCATCTAGACATTAAAGAAAAACACAATTAGAAACAACAAACCACAACAAGAATCAAGTTTCTTATGCACAAGGGAGGAAAGCAAGTGTGACGGAAGATGTCCACCATGCTTCTCTTCTCAAAAGGTCTGCTTCTCCCAGTGCTCCTTTTATTAAGAATTCAGCTAGGAGGTTAAAATTTCCAAACAAAGAGAAAAGTTCATTAAGGGGTGTCGAATAATGAACCATTTGGGAGGATTCTCAGTTCAAACAGTATTCCTTATCAGTTAAGGACAGTGTGTCGGAGAACCCCCTCACCAAAGCTTGGGATGAGGAACAAACACAAACATACAACTGTTTTCTAAGAAGGTCAATCTGAGTTAACGCTTAGACATACATTTATCAAAATAAATGTAAGCAATGATAATAACAAAACAATTTCCTTCACAATTTTCATAAACAGTAAAATCTTTTCCTTTTTAATCTTCAGCTTTATTAATATTTTTAAACCAACTCTTGCTCAGATTTTACCCGCACCCTGTGATCATATTGTTGGTCGTTTTAATAACAGACTTCAGTCTTCCATAGATGCAGTGGCTCGCTTCAAGTCAAAAACATTAAGAATCACTCCTAAAATAAGAAAACTGATGATATTAAGCATCTGAAACAGAATTGCAGGAGAGCAGAGAGGAGAAACAGGAAGACGAAATCAACAATTTATGAAGACATTTTGAAAGAACAACTCAAAATATACAATGAGTCAATTAAACAGGCCAGAACTACCAACATTTATTTTTAAAACAATTGATATTTTAATAAACAAAGATTTCAACAAATTTTTCATGCCTTCAACTAATGCTGCATGTGAGAACTTTACAGACCGCTTCATGGGTAAAATCAATGCTATAAGATGTAATATTTCATCTCTTTTTGCCAGAGCTTGCCGGCTTGGTCGGTGGTTGTTGCCCTGCTGAGGCAGCTGGAGTTTAACACTTCAGCCTCATTGCCCATTTTGCACTCAAAATACCCTGATACATACAGTATATTCACACAACTTGGGACTGCAAACCCATTAAAGAATTTTGGGAAGAAATTACCCAAACCTTATATACCTTCTTGGCCTACCTCATCCCTTTATCACCGTCACTGTGTCTTTTAGGAGACCTGTCAGAATTATCACATTTGAATTTTGCCCTGTCTAAGATTAAGTTTACTCTTGTAGCAATAACAATTGCTAAAAAAAAAAAAACAATCTCCATGAGCTGGAAATCAAAGAGCACCATAAACCTGTCTTTATGGAAACATGTATTTCTTGAATACATTTCTTTAGCCAGTTTATTACCTACTCCCCCCGACTCAACGGAACCACTATCTGTCAGCTTTCATTTAGTTCCTATATGAACATTAAGTTTCATCAGAGAATCAAATGTGTGACTAGCTTGGCCTCTATGAGGTTTTGTGTCCCCGCCTTTGTCTCTCTACAATGCGCTATTTATCTCATTTGCAGGCATCTGATGGTCATGGGTAATAACTCTCAATATTTTGCTTTTATTTTTAATCATCATTATTATTTCATTTTCTATTCCGTTTGTCCCTTTCGGGGTCACGGGGTTGCTGGAGCCTATCCCGGCCACTTGTGGGCAAAGGCAGGGAACGCCCTGGACAGGTCGCCAGTTTGTCGCAGGGTAGAATGTCCTCAATCACGTCCATTCACTCCCACATTCACACCTATGGACAATTTAGATTGACCAATTAACCTATGACGCATGTTTTTGGATGGCGGGAGGAAGCCGGAGACCCCGGAGAGAACCCACGCATGCACGGTTAGAACATGCAAACTCCACACAGAAAGGCCCCCACTGATGTTGTTTTTCACGTCCCCCAGCCAAGACTTGAACTGGGGGCCTTCTTGCTGTGAGGCAAGAGCGCTAACCACTGTGCCACCGTGCACATTATTGTTATTCTTATCATTCTTATTATTGTTGTTGTTAACAGCTTTCCTTTTTATTTGATTTTTATCTCCTGCCTTTGTGTGTTAGTATTGGTAGTTGTCTGTGTTTGTCAGATCGGTTTTTTCAGTGTATTTTCATTGTTTGTTGTTGTTTTGTTTTGTTTTTCTATTGTCTCACTTAAATAAAAATTAATTTAAAAAAAAGGAGTCAAAAGTATTGTTCTTTGTGTTGTGTAAACCAGAGCACCTGGAGACACCCACAATTAAGTCATTTCGACACTCAAAGCCAAAAATCAATCATTGTTTTTTTTTTTTTTTCTTAATATCCAGTTTGTTCTATTTTCAAAATAAAATATGTGAAAAGTAAAGTTTTTGAGAGCACCTTTAACCCTACATTTAGTCCCTAGCTCTATCCTACAAAGGTTACATGGTAACCCAAACTAAACTAAACTCCACTAAACTCAACTAAATAACCTACCGATTAGCTAAACAGACCTAAATTCTAGGTTTCTGTGACTTCTTTTTTGTCCTGTCTCCCCCCCTGTTGGGATGCGGATGTCCTGTTGAGGTTTTCTCCAAGGCAAAGGAACTCTTCCGCTTCAGATTCAGTCAGCTGTCTCGCACCTAACTTATTTTCTGATTTTGGAAGTGAGTCACTGGGTGTTGGCTCAATTCTTTGCAGCCTTGCTGCAATCGGAGGCAAATGAAAGCTTTTTTTCTCATTTTTCAGGGGGAGAAGATATTCAAAGCTATTGTATCTGTCATCCCCTAGCTTCTTTTCATCTGAATTTGAAGCCCCATGCCCCCAATTTCTTTCCGCTAACATTTCTTGCAGAATTGCATGACTCAAAAAGGGCTTGTGACAAAGTATAATACGACATAGTGATATAATGTCCTCAAGCTCAAATCCCCCTGCGTCTCTTAAGTCTTCAAACATTTCTTCATCGTCTATTTTCATTAATTTGAGAAGTTCAATCTGTCTTTCTATCAGATTGTTTTCGTCCAGTGCCAGCATTCTGAGTTGCGCTTCGTCAAATTTCATTTGTGCTCTGAACTTTTCAGTTTCGATGAGTTCCTGTGAAGCAAGTGCTAAATTGAATGCAACAGATCTCTTTTTATTTACTGTTGTGCCTATTTCACCATTTACCACTTCTAAGACTCCATGTGTGTCTGATTCAACAGCAGCCTTTTTCATAAAGCTGTTATCAGGTTCTGGAATCCTTTCTTCACATTTTCTCTGTTGTTGTTTCTTCTCAAATAATTGTAGTTTAACTACATCGATATGCTGGGGTTCTTCCTCATCACTATCGGGTCCCTGCAGCTGTCCACACCTTGAAAACATTGTCGTTTTATCTTTTTCCGTTTCTTTGCTTTACTCCCAACAACAAACAATTGAATAGATCATTTCAACCAAACGTTAGGTCTATAAGTTAACTTTTTCGGGCTACTCAATGACTCATTATGACATCACTACTTTGTTTCTCTAGACACCAAATGACATCATTTGACAACATTTTACATCACTGCAGGAAATGCTGTGCGTGCCTTATGATGTCATCAAGTGGGCGGGGCTTGTGTATGTAACTGGATGAAGTCAATTTACATCATTGACTTTTCATAACAACTGAATGGAGTGAGTGTAATGTTTCCCATAGAAAATGGCTTACTTCCAGCTCCAACAAGATGAATTAATTTCCCCTTTTGGCTGCATCCATGTTGGAATAGCAAGTTGCTACCAGTACAAAATAAAATACGCAGATTTCAGTGCTCTATATAAGAATATGTGAGGCTGTGCAGATGTGTTCAGGTGAAACAAGCTGTGTTGCAGCAGGCATGGAAACAACGCCAAATCCAGTTCCACGGGCGCAAAGTTTTTCATCGGAGTTGCAGAAGAAAAGAAAAATGGTGCAAGAGTATGGTGTCAATTCAGCGCCTAATGTATTGCGCATCAAATCCGCGAATCAAAATGCATAAATTAAGAACCAAAACCCACAATTTGCAACCAAAAAATATAACCCAAAGCACAATCATATTTCTCAGCTGCCGATTTGTTTCCTCACGCTCAGTTGTTTTCATATTCAGGCTTTGTCCCTCTCAGACAAAATTTGTAGCATCAGTATGTCTGGTTTTGGCTAGTGCAAAGTAAAAGAAAGGATTTGCTAAACGTCGCCACTGCTGGAGAAAAAAAAAAGGGATGTTCAATAGCAGGTTAAAAGTTGCACACGCTCAGATTGATAATTACCTGCACACACTGCTGAAGTTAGCAGTTCACCGAGAGATCAACTCCGTCAGCTCCAGCGCTAACCCGCTGCTCGTCTGCACCGGGAAACAGTGCTTCTCGCAGAATCTCACACGTTGGTCCGTGGGAGATTGTGTACGTGTTTGCTTGGTTTGTATTTCAACGAAAATATAACACGGAGCCTGGAGTAACTTTTAAAGAAATGTTTAGAAGCTTTAAAAGTATAGAAAAGATAAAATCTTTAGGCTGACAGGCTTAGGCAAATAAAACTGAGGTTGTGGTTTGGGTGGTAGTTGGAGGCAGGTGCCTCAGAAGTCCAAACCCCGCTTTAAGTCTTTTGGGACTTAGAACATCATCACTTGATGGGAATGAACCTCAACTTGACCAGAAGGTTGAAAGGTACTGGCTAGAAAAAGACAGGACACAAAAATGTTACAGAAAACTTGAATTTAGTGAAGAAGGTGCAGTGCTTTTTTAAACATATTCTTTAAATACATCTGTGCATTCGACATAAAGCTTTTTCAGTAAATGAAAGATAGAATATCCTTACCAAGAAGGAGGGTCTGAGGGCAGAGATGCCCAGTTTAGCTTAGTCTGTTTGATTACACTGTAACTCAGGTTAGCTCTATTTTATGTGGTTTACATGGTAACCCATGTGAGATAGAGCCAGGGCTAAATGTAGGGTTAAAGGTGCTCTGGTTTCCAGAATAAAAAGAATCTATTCATAACTAAGCTTCAATATAACACCTTTCTAAATGTAGATATTTTATTCTATATGGACAGATTTTATTAGACATTTACTAAGATATTTTTTGTGGTTTTTCTTTTTTTTTTTTCTTTTGAATGTGTCATCCTGGGGACTGTCAAGAGATCTAGTTTTCGAGAGTGCAGAAAAACTAACTCTAACAATGAAGCATTTTATGGGTTAGGGTGAAGAAATTACTTAATTTTAGGTTTTCTCCAAGTCCAGGTGCTCTTGTTTCCCCAACACAGAAAGAATACTCTCTAACTACTTTTTTTTTTTTTTTTAATTCAACAAACTACATTAAGGGAAGAACACTATACATGTCACATTAATCCAGTGGTTCTCAAACTTTTTCTCTTGTTTACTCCTTTGGAGAAGGAAAAATGTTCACCCACCGGCCCACACTGCAAAAAAAAACTGTGACAAAATAAGCCAAATATGTTCAATGTTAATTTAGATTCATATCAAAATCTTAAACATTCCTGCTGCTAGAGACTAGAAAAAAAATTAAGGATCGCTCACTTTGTAAGAACAATAACATTGAACTTATGTTCAAATATTTCCCAGACAACAGTTGTCAATGTGACTGGCAGAGAGATCTATTTTCAGCAGCAGCACCTGCTGATTTGAGCTCTGCTGATGAGGATCAGTTCATTGAAATCACGTCAGATCAGCCTGAGGATGAGTTCTACAGCACAGATACTCCCTGAATTCTGCTGGGTGTGTAGAGGGAGCATCCACTCATTCTGCTTCTATTCTATATCCTATCTTTGTGAGATTTTCTGCTGTTGCCACTTTGAAAACAAAGAACAGAGCTAGGCTCAATATTGAGCATGACTTAGTTGCTGTAACAAACCTGCAACCTCGTTTGGAAAGACGTGTAGCACAAAGCAGACACATTGCAGCCATTAATACAACTTTGTGTTTCTTTTACTTAACATTGGGTTTTCTCCAGGTGCTCTGGATCCTCCAACATAGAAAACATTTATTTTCATGTATTTTATTTTGAAAATACAAAAAAATATAGATTTGGGGGGAAAAAAACAACAATCGATTTTTGGATGTAGGTGTAAACATGACTTAATTTGGGGTTTTCTCTGGATGCTCTGGTTTACCCAAAACAAAAAAAACTATAGTTTTTACTTATTTTTCTTTTTAATGCATAAAACTGTGATTTGGGGGGGGGGGGGGGGGGGAATAACAGTTTGGCTTTTAGGTTCAGGTGAGGGAACAACTATCTTTGGGTTTTCTTTAAAAAAAAACTTTACTTTTCACTTTATTTATTTTCACGTATTTTATTTTTAAAATACAAAAAAATATTGATTTGGGGGGGGGACAACAATCGATTTTTGGATTTAGGTGTAAACATTACGGCAGGTGTAGGTATCCAATCCGTACTGGTCACGTGTGAGAAATGTGTCAACGTCCGGGCGGCATTACCGTTCTTTTAAGACGTTAAAACAGCAACAATAGTTACGTCTAAAAATGTCACAGTTAGGATTGGGTTAAATTAAGTGACACAACTCAACAATTCACTACACAATAATGACACAAAACATTAACACACAACAAAACTGATCTGATCAAATGACAGTAAAAACATACTTAAATATTTTACCTTATTTGCAGATCATCATGGGAATGCTGAAAAGCGCTGACTGCACCTTCTTCACTGAACCCAAATTCAAGCTTTCTGTAGCATTTTTGTGTCCTGTCTTTTTCTAGCCAGTACCTTTCAATCTTCTGGTCAAGCTGAGGTTCATTCCCATCAAGTGGTGATGTTCTAAGTCCCAAAAGACACAAACCGGGGTTTGGAATTCTGAGGCACCTGCCTTTAACTACCACCTAAACCACAACCTCAGTTTTATTCACCTAAGGCTGACAGCCTAAAGATCTTTTTTCTTTTTCTATACTTTTAAAGCTTCTAAAACTTTTTTCTGTCTTTAATTTATTAGAATGAATGTGTTTGCATTTTTGTCAGATGGATGCATCCAGACATTAAAGAAAAACACAATTAGAAACAACAAACCACAACAAGAATCAAGTTTCTTATGCTCAAGGGAGGAAAGCAAGTGTGACGGAAGATGTCCACCATGCTTCTCTTCTCAAAAGGTCTGCTTCTCCCAGTGCTCCTTTTATTAAGAATTCAACTAGGAGGTTAAAATTTCCAAACAAAGAGAAAAGTTCATTAAGGGGTGTCGAATAATGAACCATTTGGGAGGATTCTCAGTTCAAACAGTATTCCTTATCAGTTAAGGACAGTGTGTCGGAGAACCCCCTCACCAAAGCTTGGGATGAGGAACAAACACAAACATACAACTGTTTTCTAAGAAGGTCAATCTGAGTTAACACTTAGACATACATTTATCAAAATACATTTAAGCAACGATAATAACAAAACAATTTCCTTCACAATTTTCATAAACAGTAAAATCTTTTCCTTTTTAATCTTCAGCTTTATTAATAGTTTTAAACCAACTCCTGCTCAGATTTTACCCGCACCCTGTGATCATATTGTTGATCGTTTTAATAACAGACTTCAGTCTTCCATAGGTGCAGTGGCTCGCTTCAAGACAAAAACGTTAAGAATCACTCCTAAAATAAGAAAACTGATGATATTAAGCATCTGAAACAGAATTGCAGGAGAGCAGAGAGGAGATACAGGAAGACAAAATCAACAATCTATGAAGACATTTTGAAAGAACAACTCAAAATATACAATGAGTCAATTAAACAGGCCAGAACTGCCAACATTTCTTTTTAAAACAATTGATATTTTAATAAACAAAGATTTCAACAAATTTTTCATGCCTTCAACTAATGCTGCATGTGAGAACTTTGCAGACCGCTTCATGGGTAAAATCAATGCTATATGATGTAATATTTCATCTCTTTTTGCCAGAGCTTGCCGGCTTGGTCGGTGGTTGTTGCCCTGCTGAGGCAGCTGGAGTTTAACACTTCAGCCTCATTGCCCATTTTGCACTCAAAATACCCGGATACATACAGTATATTCACACAACTTGGGACTGCAAACCCATTAAAGAATTTTGGGAAGAAATTACCCAAACCTTATATACCTTCTTGGCCTACCTCATCCCTTTATCACCGTCACTGTGTCTTTTAGGAGACCTGTCAGAATTATCACATTTGAATTTTGCCCTGTCTAAGATTAAGTTTACTCTTGTAGCAATAACAATTGCTAAAAAAAAAAAAAAAAAAACAATCTCCATGAGCTGGAAATCAAAGAGCACCATAAACCTGTCTTTATGGAAACATGTATTTCTTGAATACATTTCTTTAGCCAGTTTATTACCTACTCCCCCAGACTCAACGGAACCACTATCTGTCAGCTTTCATTTAGTTCCTATATGAACATTAATTTTCATCGGAGAATCAAATGTGTGACTAGCTTGGCCTCTATGAGGTTTTGTGTCCCCGCCTTTGTCTCTCTACAATGCGCTATTTATCTCATTTGCAGGCATCTGATGGTCATGGGTAATAACTCTCAATATTTTTACTTTTATTTTTAATCATCATTATTATTTCATTCATTCATTCATTTTCTATTCCGTTTGTCCCTTTCGGGGTCACGGGGTTGCTGGAGCCTATCCCGGCCACTTGTGGGCAAAGGCAGGGAACGCCCTGGACAGGTCGCCAGTCTGTCGCAGGGTAGAATGTCCTCAATCACGTCCATTCACTCTCACAATCACACCTATGGACAATTTAGATTGACCAATTAACCTATGACGCATGTTTTTGGATAGTGGGAGGAAGCCAGAGACCCCGGAGAGAACCCACGCATACACGGTTAGAACATGCAAACTCCACTCAGAAAGGCCCCCACTGATGTTGTTTTTTACGTCCCCAGCCGGGAGTTGAATCGGGGGCCTTCTTGCTGTGAGGCAAGAGCGCTAACCACTGCGCCATCGTGCGCATTATTGTTATTCTTATCATTCTTATTATTGTTGTTGTTAACAGCTTTCCTTTTTATTTTATTTTTATCTCCTGCCTTTGTGTGTTAGTATTGGTAGTTGTCTGTGTTTGTCAGATCTGGTTTTTCAGGTGTATTTTCATTGTTTGTTGTTGTTTTGTTTTGTTTTTCTATTGTCTCACTTAAATAAAAGTTAATTTTAAAAAAAAAGGAGTCAAAAGTATTGTTCTTTGTGTTGTGTAAACCAGAGCACCTGGAGACACCCACAATTAAGTCATTTCGACACTCAAAGCCAAAAATCAATCATTGTTTTTTTTTTTGCCTAATCTCCAGTTTGTTGTATTTTCAAAATAAAATACGTGAAAAGTAAAGTTTTTGAGAGCACCTTTAACCCTACATTTAGTCCCTGGCTCTATCCTACAAAGGTTACATGGTAACCCAAACTAAACTAAACAGACTAGCGATGACCTAAATTCTAGGCTTCCTTTGCTCTTAGACCCTCCTTCTTTTTATTCTGGAAACCAGAGCACCTGTAATCCTACATTTAGTGGCTAGCTTTGTCTTACATGGGTTAAATGGTAACCCAAACTCAACTAAACTCAACTAAACTCAACTAAATAACCTACCGATTAGCTAAACAGACCTAAATTCTAAGTTTCTGTGAATTTTTTTTTGTCCTGTCTCCCCCCCTGTTGGGATGCGGATGTCCTGTTGAGGTTTTCTCCAAGGCAAAGGAACTCTTCCGCTTCAGATTCAGTCAGCTGTCTCGCACCTAACTTATTTTCTGATTTTGGAAGTGAGTCACTGGGTGTTGGCTCAATTCTTTGCAGCCTTGCTGCAATCGGAGGCAAATGAAAGCTTTTTTTCTCATTTTTCAGGGGGAGAAGATATTCAAAGCTATTGTATCTGTCATCCCCTAGCTTCTTTTCATCTGAATTTGAAGCCCCATGCCACCAATTTCTTTCCGCTAACATTTCTTGCAGAATTGCATGACTCAAAAAGGGCTTGTGACAAAGTATAATACGACATAGTGATATAATGTCCTCAAGCTCAAATCCCCCTGCGTCTCTTAAGTCTTCAAACATTTCTTCATCGTCTATTTTCATTAATTTGAGAAGTTCAATCTGTCTTTCGATCAGATTGTTTTCGTCCAGTGCCAGCATTCTGAGTTGCGCTTCGTCAAATTTCATTTGTGCTCTGAACTTTTCAGTTTCGATGAGTTTCTGTGAAGCAAGTGCTAAATTGAATGCAACAGATCTCTTTTTATTTACTGTTGTGCCTATTTCACCATTTACCACTTCTAAGACTCCATGTGTGTCTGATTCAACAGCAGCCTTTTTCATAAAGCTGTTATCAGGTTCTGGAATCCTTTCTTCACATTTTCTCTGTTGTTGTTTCTTCTCAAATAATTGTAGTTTAACTACATCGATATGCTGGGGTTCTTCCTCATCACTATCGGGTCCCTGCAGCTGTCCACACCTTGAAAACATTGTCGTTTTATCTTTTTCCGTTTCTTTGCTTTACTCCCAACGACAAACAATTGAATGGATCATTTCAACCAAACGTTAGGTCTATAAGTTAACTTTTTCGGGCTACTCAATGACTCATTATGACATCACTACTTTGTTTCTCTAGACACCAAATGACATCATTTGACAACATTTTACATCACTGCAGGAAATGATGTGCGTGCCTTATGATGTCATCAAGTGGGCGGGGCTTGTGTATGTAACTGGATGAAGTCCATTTACATCATTGACTTTTCATGACAACTGAATGGAGCGAGTGTAATGTTTCCCATAGAAAATGGCTTAAATCCAGCTCCAACAAGATGAATTAATTTCCCCTTTTGGCTGCATCCATGTTGGAATAGCAAGTTGCTACCAGTACAAAATAAAATACGCAGATTTCGGTGCTCTATATAAGAATATGTGAGGCTGTGCAGATGTGTTCAGGTGAAACAAGCTGTGTTGCAGCAGGCATGGAAACAACGCCAAATCCAGTTCCACAGGCGCAAAGTTTTTCATCGGAGTTGCAGAAGAAAAGAAAAATGGTGCAAGAGTATGGTGTCAATTCAGCGCCTAATGTATTGCGTATCAAATCCGTGAATCAAAATGCATAAATTAAGAACCAAAACCCACAATTTGCAACCAAAAAATATAACCCAAAGCACAATCATATTTCTCAGCTGCCGATTTGTTTCCTCACGCTCAGTTGTTTTCATATTCAGGCTTTGTCCCTCTCAGACAAAATTTGTAGCATCAGTATGTCTGGTTTTGGCTAGTGCAAAGTAAAAGAAAGGATTTGCTAAACGTCGCCACTGCTGGAGAAAAAAAAAAGGGATGTTCACTAGCAGGTTAAAAGTTGCACACGCTCAGATTGATAATTAACTGCACACACTGCTGAAGTTAGCAGTTCACCGAGAGATCAACTCCGTCAGCTCCAGCCCTAACCCGCTGCTCGTCTGCACCGGGAAACAGTGCTTCTCGCAGAATCTTACACGTTGGTCCGTGGGAGATTGTGTACGTGTTAAGCTTGGTTTGTATTTCAACGAAAATATAACACGGAGCCTGGAGTAACTTTTAAAGAAATGTTTAGAAGCTTTAAAAGTATAGAAAAGATAAGATCTTTAGGCTGACAGGCTTAGGCAAATAAAACTGAGGTTGTGGTTTGGGTGGTAGTTGGAGGCAGGTGCCTCAGAAGTCCAAACCCCGCTTTAAGTCTTTTGGGACTTAGAACATCATCACTTGATGGGAATGAACCTCAACTTGACCAGAAGGTTAAAAGGTACTGGCTAGAAAAAGACAGGACACAAAAATGTTACAGAAAACTTGAATTTAGTGAAGAAGGTGCAGTGCTTTTTTTAAACATATTCTTTAAATACATCTGTGCATTCGACATAAAGCTTTTTCAGTAAATGAAAGATAGAATATCCTTACCAAGAAGGAGGGTCTGAGGGCAGAGATGCCCAGTTTAGCTTAGTCTGTTGATTACAATGTAACCCAGGTTAGCTCTATTTTATATGGTTTACATGGTAACCCATGTGAGATAGAGCCAGGGCTAAATGTAGGGTTAAAGGTGCTCTGGTTTCCTGAAGAAAAAGAATCTATTCACAACTAAGCTTCAAAATAACACCTTTTTAAATGTAGATATTTTATTCTATATGGACAGATGTTATTTTTTTTTTTCATTTTGTGCGAATGTGTCATCCTGGGGACTGTCAAGAGATCTAGTTTTCGAGAGTGCAGAAAAACTAACTCTAACAATGAAGCATTTTTTGGGTTAGGGTGAAGAAATGACGTAATTTTAGGTTTTCTCCAAGTCCAGGTGCTCTTGTTTCCCCAACACAGAAAGAATACTCTCTAACTACTTTTTTTTTTGAAAATTCAACAAACTACATTAAGGGAAGAGCACTATACATGTCACATTAATCCAGTGGTTCTCAAACTTTTTCTCTTGTTTACTGCTTTGCAGAAGGAAAAATGTTCACCCACCGGCCCACACTGCAAAAAAAACTGTGACAAAATAAGCCAAATATGTTCAATGTTAATTTAGATTCATATCAAAATCTTAAACATTCCTGCTGCTAGACACTAGAAAAAAAATTAAGGATCGCTCACTTTGTAAGAACAATAACATTGAACTTATGTTCAAATATTTCCCAGACAACAGTTGTCAGTGTGACTGGCAGAGAGATCTATTTTCAGCAGCAGCACCTGCTGATTTGAGCTCTGGTGATGAGGATCGGTTCATTGAAATCACGTCAGATCAGCCTGAGGATGAGTTCTACAGCACAGATACTCCCTGAATTCTGCTGGGTGTGTAGAGGGAGCATCCACTCATTCTGCTTCTATTCTATATCCTATCTTTGTGAGATTTTCTGCTGTTGCCACTTTGAAAACAAAGAACAGAGCTAGGCTCAATATTGAGCATGACTTAGTTGCTGTAACAAACCTGCAACCTCGTTTGGAAAGACGTGTAGCACAAAGCAGACACATTGCAGCCATTAATACAACTTTGTGTTTCTTTTACTTAACATTGGGTTTTCTCCAGGTGCTCTGGATCCTCCAACATAGAAAACATTTATTTTCATGTATTTTATTTTGAAAATACAAAAAAATATAGATTTGGGGGGGAAAAAACAACAATCGATTTTTGGATGTAGGTGTAAACATGACTTAATTTGGGGTTTTCTCTGGATGCTCTGGTTTACCCAAAACAAAAAAAACTATAGTTTTTACTTATTTTTCTTTTTAATGCATAAAACTGTGATTTGGGGGGGGGGGGGGGGATAACAGTTTGGCTTTTAGGTTCAGGTGAGGGAACAACTATCTTTGGGTTTTCTTTAAAAAAAACTTTACTTTTCACTTTATTTATTTTCACGTATTTTATTTTTAAAATACAAAAAAATATTGATGGGGGGGGGGGGGGGGGGGCAACAATCGATTTTTGGATTTAGGTGTAAACATTACGGCAGGTGTAGGTATCCAATCCGTACTGGTCGCGTGTGAGAAATGTGTCAACGTCCGGGCGGCATTACCGTTCTTTTAAGACGTTAAAACAGCAACAATAGTTACGTCTAAAAATGTCACAGTTAGGATTGGGTTAAATTAAGTGACACAACTCAACAATTCACTACACAATAATGACACAAAACATTAACACACAACAAAACTGATCGGATCAAATTACAGTAAAAACGTACTTAAATATTTTACCTTATTTGCAGATCATCATGGGAATGCTGAAAAGCGCTGACTGCACCTTCTTCACTGAACCTAAATTCAAGCTTTCTGTAACATTTTTGTGTCCTGTCTTTTTCTAGCCAGTACCTTTCAATCTTCTGGTCAAGCTGAGATTCATTCCCATCAAGTGGTGATGTTCTAAGTCCCAAAAGACACAAACCGGGGTTTGGAATTCTGAGGCACCTGCCTTTAACTACCACCTAAACCACAACCTCAGTTTTATTCACCTAAGGCTGACAGCCTAAAGATCTTTTTTTCTTTTTCTATACTTTTAAAGCTTCTAAAACTTTTTCTGTCTTTAATTTATTAGAATGAATGTGTTTGCATTTTTGTCAGATGGATGCATCTAGACATTAAAGAAAAACACAATTAGAAACAACAAACCACAACAAGAATCAAGTTTCTTATGCACAAGGGAGGAAAGCAAGTGTGACGGAAGATGTCCACCATGCTTCTCTTCTCAAAAGGTCTGCTTCTCCCAGTGCTCCTTTTATTAAGAATTCAACTAGGAGGTTAAAATTTCCAAACAAAGAGAAAAGTTCATTAAGGGGTGTCGAATAATGAACCATTTGGGAGGATTCTCAGTTCAAACAGTATTCCTTATCAGTTAAGGACAGTGTGTCGGAGAACCCCCTCACCAAAGCTTGGGATGAGGAACAAACACAAACATACAACTGTTTTCTAAGAAGGTCAATCTGAGTTAACGCTTAGACATACATTTATCAAAATACATTTAAGCAATGATAATAACAAAACAATTTCCTTCACAATTTTCATAAACAGTAAAATCTTTTCCTTTTTAATCTTCAGCTTTATTAATAGTTTTAAACCAACTCCTGCTCAGATTTCACCTGCACCATCCATCCATCCATCTTCCTCCGCTTATCCGGGACCGGGTCTTGGGGGCAGCAGTCTAAGCAAGGATGCCCAGACTTCCCTCACTCCAGCCACTTCCTCCAGCTCCTCTGGGGGGACCCCGAGACGTTCCCATGCCAGCCGAGAGACGTAGTCTCTCCAGCGTGTCCTGGGTCTTCCCCAGGGCCTCTGGGTTCCATGATCGGGGTTTGGGCCGCCGAGGCACCTGCCCTCGACTGCCACCCAAACAACATTGCACCGGCCCCTTTTGAGGTCTCCCACGGGTGGTGGGCCCATGGGAGAGTGGTCCCACGTCGCTCCTTCGGGCTGCGCCCGACCGGGGCCCGTGGGAAGAGCCCCGGCCACCAGGCGCTCGCCTGCGAGCCCCGACCCTGGGCCTGGCTCCAGAGCGGGGCCCCGGTAACGCCAATCCGGGCGACGTAATCGGGTCCTTGTTGTGTCTTTTCATCAGGGTTTCTGAACCGCTCTTTGTCTGGCTCGTCACCCAGGACCTGTCTGCCATGGGAGACCCTACCAGGGGCTTAAGGCCCCAGACAGCTTAGCTCCTGGGATCACCCGAGCTCTCAAACTCCCCCACCCAACGTTAAGGTGGCGGTTCACGGGGGAGTTCACCTGCACCCTGTGATCATATTGTTGATCGTTTTAACAACAGAGCTTCAGTCTTCCATAGGTGCAGTGGCTCGCTTCAAGACAAAAACGTTAAGAATCACTCCTAAAATAAGAAAACTGATGATATTAAGCATCTGAAACAGAATTGCAGGAGAGCAGAGAGGAGAACCAGGAAGACGAAATCAACAATTTATGAAGACATTTGAAAGAACAACTCAAAATATACAATGAGTCAATTAAACAGGCCAGAACTACCAACATTTATTTTTAAAACAATTGATATTTTAATAAACAAAGATTTCAACAAATTTTTCATGCCTTCAACTAATGCTGCATGTGAGAACTTTGCCAGACCGCTTCATGGGTAAAATCAATGCTATAAGATGTAATATTTCATCTCTTTTTGCCAGAGCTTGCCGGCTTGGTCGGTGGTTGTTGCCCTGCTGAGGCAGCTGGAGTTTAACACTTCAGCCTCATTGCCCCATTTTGCACTCAAAATACCCGGATACATACAGTATATTCACACAACTTGGGACTGCACACCCATTAAAGAATTTTGGGAAGAAATTACCCAAACCTTATATACCTTCTTGGCCTACCTCATCCCTTTATCACCCGTCACTGTGTCTTTTAGGACAGTGGTCCCCAACCACCGGGCCGCGGACCGGTACCGGGCGCGGGACACTTGCACCGGGCGCGGGAGCGGTTCCAGGCCGCGGGAAAGTTTTTGCACCGGACGCACAGAAAGAAAAAATAATATCCATTGTATTGTTTTTTTTCCAACAAAAACGTTTTATTTTGAAAGTGACCGGAGTTCACTTTGTTACATCTGTCACACTTAAACCGCCGTCAAAGTCGCGACACCAACATCAGGTGATACACCCCACTAAAAGTAAATCCAAAAAACCAAAATGAGCAAAAAAACAAACTTCTTAAAAAGTTGCTTTGACAAGGGAAAATTATAATTATTATGGTTATTATACATTTAAAGAGAAAATCCCACCACCCCCCCCCGGTCCACGTTAAAATCTGTCTTGCGTTGCACCTCAAACCCCCCCTCCCCCCCCCCCCCCGGTCCGCGCAAACGTGCCTTGCGTTGTACCGGTCCACGGTTGAGAAAAAGGTTGGGGACCACTGTTTTAGGAGACCTGTCAGAATTATCACATTTGAATTTTTCCCTGTCTAAGATTAAGTTTACTCTTGTAGCAATAACAATTGGCTAAAAAAAAAAAAACAATCTCCATGAGCTGGAATCAAAGAACAACCATAAACCTGTCTTTATGGAAACATGTATTTCTTGAATACATTTCTTTAGCCAGTTTATTACCTACTCCCCCCGACTCAACGGAACCACTATCTGTCAGCTTTCATTTAGTTCCTATATGAACATTAAGTTTCATCGGAGAATCAAATGTGTGACTAGCTTGGCCTCTATGAGGTTTTGTGTCCCCGCCTTTGTCTCTCTACAATGTGCTATTTATCTCGTTTGCAGGCATCTGATGGTCATGGGTAATAACTCTCAATATTTTTACTTTTATTTTTAATCATCATTATTATTTCATTTTCTATTCCGTTTGTCCCTTTCGGGGTCACGGGGTTGCTGGAGCCTATCCCGGCCACTTGTGGGCAAAGGCAGGGGACACCCTGGACAGGTCGCCAGTTTGTCGCAGGGTAGAATGTCCTCAATCACGTCCATTCACTCTCACAATCACACCTCTGGACAATTTAGATTGACCAATTAACCTATGACGCATGTTTTTGGATGGTGGGAGGAAGCCGGAGACCCCGGAGAGAACCCACGCATGCACGGTTAGAACATGCAAACTCCACACAGAAAGGCCCCCATTGATGTTGTTTTTCACGTCCCCCAGCCGGGACTTGAACCGGGGGCCTTCTTGCTGTGAGGCAAGAGCGCTAACCACTGTGCCACCGTGCGCATTATTGTTATTCTTATCATTCTTATTATTGTTGTTGTTAACAGCTTTCCTTTTTATTTGATTTTTATCTCCTGCCTTTGTGTGTTAGTATTGGTAGTTGTCTGTGTTTGTCAGATCTGTTTTTTCAGTGTATTTTCATTGTTTGTTGTTGTTTTGTTTTGTTTTTCTATTGTCTCACTTAAATAAAAATTAATTTTAAAAAAAAGGTGTCAAAAGTATTGTTCTTTGTGTTGTGTAAACCAGAGCACCTGGAGACACCCACAATTAAGTCATTTCGACACTCAAAGCCAAAAATCAATCATTGTTTCTTTTTTTTTCTTAATCTCCAGTTTGTTGTATTTTCAAAATAAAATACGTGAAAAGTAAAGTTTTTGAGAGCACCTTTAACCCTACATTTAGTCCCTGGCTCTATCCTACAAAGGTTACATGGTAAC